>APFE031208863.1:0-24977 GCA_000404065.3 Pinus taeda
AACACCAAAAACTTCAAAAAAATTACACTAAAAAAAACTCTAATATCATATAATATCACATGCAAGCACACACCAAATCTGCAATCTGCCAGGTCACACTCCCACTCTCAAAGCTTCATTAATACGAATTAAAACCTTTGATATACCTTATGTGCCCTATGCCCTATAGGTTTTGTATTAATTCAATGTATCCATTAGCACTTCGATATGCTTAGACGGTTAATATATAATGCATTCAAGGTTTGGTTTGTTGTTATTAATATAATACAAAGTCAGGTTTACCTATAATAGAGTAAGCAAGATATTTTTAAACGTGAGTAATTGTAATCAGAGATTGATATATAATATATAATGCACTCAAAGGTTTGGTTTGATATTATTAATATAATATAAAGTCAGGTTTACATATAATAGAGAGTTTGGTTGGTTGTTATTAATATAATACAAAGTTAGGTTTACCTATAATAGAGTAAGCAAAATATTTTTAATCAGAGTAATTGTAATCAGAGGTAAATTCCTAAATTCCTGAGACCAAAAAGATATTTTACACCTAGTAATTTATAATTAACTCTTATAATTTACCATTATTGCAATTTAACTGATAGGTTGATATATACTGCACTCAAGCTTGGGTTGGGTTTGGTGCCATTAATATAATACAGAATCAGGTTTACCGAGTAAGCAAAATATTTCTCAACTAAGGAATTGTAATACAATCCCTAACCCAGAGCCCTAACCCAGTCCCGTTTTTGTGGAATGAGCCCTAACTGCATCGACTACTTACGGGTCAACATCGTCAGTCGCCGCTTTCGAACGTCAAAGACTGGACGATGCTCATTTTATTGTCGAACGTAACAATTATGTTTTATTCATGAACGTGCGTGAATTAATAGATGGACAGTACATTTTGGGAATTTATTTTTTAATCAGAATTTAATCAGAATTAATAGATGGACAGTACATTTTGGGAATTTAGAGTATTAATATAAATAAATTTAATACTCTATAAAATTATTTCCTATTCATATTTCAAATTTCAAATTTGTGATTGTAATAAATTTCTTGAAACTTTTCATAGAACTTTTTAACAAATTTTAGAAAAATTCCCAGAAACGAATCTATGGACTTATTAAGGATCATTCAGACACCATATTCGAGAATTTTCCCGGAGCTAGGTCAATACCCTTCAATTAATCATACATGAATCCTTGACTTTTCATAACAATTATTAACAAATTTTACAAAATTTCCAAGAAATGAATCTGTGAACTTATTAAGGAATCATTCAGATACCATATTCTAGAATTTTCCTGGAGCTTATCCAGCCCCATCGTATTCGTTCACTTAGTCATACCATGAATCCTTGACCTTTGCTGCACCACTGCTTTTTCTATCACTAACGTCGACAACCAAGTTTTGACCAAATCAATTAATGCTCACAATAAACACGATTGATCTTTTCAGGGGTTTATATAAAGAGGCTCAGAATGGTAACGCAATATAAATCAATCTGGTATTGCGTTCGATAACAATATCAATCAATCCAGAGCGGTTGCTGCGTGTAGTAATGGCCTCCATGGAGATATGCAAACTTCTGGCTATTGTTCTTTTGCTGCATAATCTGCTTCCTATCGCTATGTGTATGGAAGCGCTTTTGGAATCCAGAATTGCTTAAACTTGTTTTGTTTATGAAAATTATTAGGCATAACATAACATTCTTCTATTTGTGTGTATCTGTGTGTGAGCGGCCATATCTTTGCTGAGCTAAACTCAAGAAAATACATAGATCGAAATAAACACTGGTAGAAATGGGTAATATCAAGGAGAAATGCATTGGTTCTAGTGGCTGACACACAACAATACACAATTTAACATTGTTATTATAGTATAGGTGAACAGGAGGAAGCAAAGGAGGGAAATCGATTCAAAGGACCGGACATAACACAAAATCCTAAGCAACATTATTCAGTAGAAATATGGAAGAGCGAGGAGGTGAAAATGCAGAAAAAGTGGAGAGTGAATTAAGGTCTTAACCTATATGCCTCATGGGTACATTTGTCACCAATTAGCATAAGTAAATTGGTGCTTACATACAGGGATTGTAGGCTATCAAATAACACAAGTAAATCATTTGGTTACATAGGTACTGCAAGCTATCAAATAACACAAGTAAATATATGTTTACATATGTACTTCTCACTACTTACCAGCATATATACAACCATGAGAGAGTGAAACTGGTAGTTTCATAACACAATTTCAAAAGAGGAAAGACATATATGAAATGATATACAAAGGGGAAAACATAGTGTCCATTGTTCGGATTGGAATCAACCAAATTGTTTCATTAATCTTTGAAGATGGAGTCCAAATCACCAGTCCATTACTTTTAACAATTGTATATGCCCGAGCACCTTATGAACAAGCAAATTGAACCAAAGTGGAACCACTCTCTCTACAAACAAAGCTCAGAACTTGCCAAAGTAGAATTCGGGCCTCTAGAATGTAGAAATTGGGAACCTCATTAAGATGTTTTTTCCCTCTATTTATAAGGAGAGAGGAAGATTTGAACAACAATTACAAAATATCTCAGCCAAGCTCCAGTTGTCTGATCGACTAGTTGTCTCAGCTTGCGATGGCTCTGTTGTCCAAAATTATTACAACAGATTTGATTCCTTCTTTAAAATGCAACAAAGTACAAAATAACAAAACATGGGAAAACTAAATATTGATTATAGTAAAATATCTCCATGCCAATTCCTGTGATCACCTCTGATCAGGCCACGCCTTTTCCATGATGTTCCTCCTTTGTTTATCGGCAGGTTCAAATCTCATCTTCGCCTTAACTTCTTGAATTCCCCACTTTCTGGAAAAAGGAGCAACTAACTCTCGGTTTCTTGTCACAGTTCAGAAACAGAGATCGACCTCATAGTCTTTCATTCCATTACTGCGTGGAGCTCCGTGTTGAGAAACTAATTCTCAGGTGACCTACACACTGCTTCCTGAGTCCTATACCTCCATTTATCTCACTGAAGATGTGCGTCAGAGCACAGAGATGGCTTGTATCACCTCAAGGCAGACCCAACACTCTTTCCTGCGGATCGTGGTCCTTGGTGCATTGACCCAACGGTCTTTGACAATCGGTGTTACACTTGAGGCCAACTCCTATGTTCCTGCATTCAATCTTGCAGCTACCGATTCATACATTCTTTAAATCCATATACTTCCTTATTGGAGCAATTCCATATCGATTCGATGTTTCCATCACCGATATGGTTGATGCTATGATATTGCAATCACAGGTATCTTTGGACCTTTGATATGCGATCTCCGATATATCCAACCTCTAGTATTCCTCCCTAAGGCTTCAATCCTTGAACTTCAACAGACCATATATTTTGATCCAAGAGTCCATTTTTGGACTTCCAAATATCGTTGGAAAGCTTGTTCAGAGCACTTTCTAATGGAGAGGGTCTGATTTAGGCTTTGATTCCTTCTGCTACTTAGAAAATGATTGCAAATTTCTCTTCTCATTTACTCTTTGGAGAGCTGGAAACACATTTTGTAGTAAGTGACAACATTGGCTCCAATTGGGGACAATGCCTTGCTGGCAAGGTGTGAGAACCTGCAAACTAGTAGCCTTCACCATTGGGAATGGAGTCAAAAATATACCGAACCTATAAAACCAAAATATCTCCATGGAACTTTATTTGTTGGGAGTCCATTCTTCATAAAACTAAAATGAAAAATTACAAACTGTAAAAATTGGAAATTGAATACTCACATAGTGAGCTTATTTATATACAACTCCTGCTTAGACATAAGGCTCAATTCACCCAAGTGAGGCCAACCTTCGAATGATACTAGCCCAACATCTTAGTACTAGACCTTATGTCATTGTTCTCTTGGAAGTCAACAACTAAAATAGGCATGCCTCACTGCCCCCAAATTGATATTTGATGCTCAACTCTTTTAATCTCATCCATGATCCTTCTAGTTGGGATTGGAATTGATATATATTGTTGCAGGCCAAAGAAATATGTTTACAATAAGATTAAAACAATGGAGTTGCCAAGGTGAGAGATCTTCAACCCACACTTCCCTTGCTCACCTGACAGAGGGAATGTAAAAATTGTCATACCCACAGAAAAAATAATTTTTATCGTTCCCCAACAACGGCGCCAGAAAGATGTTGTAGCTTTTTCTATCGCCTGTCACACAATTGTTTTCATAAGATATAGAAGCCTCCTAGAGACAATCTCTGGGTTCATAGGAGACCAGTGCCTAGGACATCCGAGATGAGTGCTTTTGAAGATTATCTAAAGGCTTTCTGATGCACTCCATATGTCACATAATTGGTTCAATAGCCCTTCACCAAGGTAAATTGAAGCAAGAACATAGATTGAAATAAACACTAGTAGATATGATTAATCTCAAAGAGAGATGTGTTGGTTTTGGTGGCTGACACACAAAAATACACAGTTTAACATTGTTATTGTAGTATAGATGAATAGGAGGAAGGAAAAGGAGGGAAATCAATGCAGAGGACTGAACATAACACAAAATCATAAGCAACAATCTCTAGCAGAAATATGGAAGGGTGAGAAGGTGAAAATGTAGAAAAAGTGGAGCACAAATTAAGGTCTCAACCTCTATGCCTCATGAATACATTTGTTACCAATTAGCATAAGTAAATATGTGCTTGCATACAGGTATTGTAGGATATCAAATAACACAAGTAAATCTGTGATTACACAAGCACTACAGACTATCAAATAAAACAAGTAAATGTCTTTACACAGGTACTTCTCACTACTTAGCAGCATACATAAACCCATGAGAGAGTGAAACCGCCTGCTTCATAACATAATTTCAGAAGAGGAAAGGCATACATGAAATGATAAACAAAGGGAAAAACATAATGTGCATTGCTCAGATTGGAATCAACCAAATTGTTTCATTAATCTTTGAATATGGAGTCCAAATCACTAGTCCATTACATTTAACAATTGTATATGCCTGAGCACCTTATGAACAAGCAAATTGAACCAAAGTGGAAACACTCTCTCTACAAACAGAGTTCAAAACTTGCAAAAGAAAAATTCGGGCCTTTAGAATGCAGAAATTAGGAACCTCATTTAAGTGTTTCTTCCGTCTATTTATAAGGAGAGGGGAATCTTTGAACAATATTTACAAAATATCTCAGTCGAGCTCCAGCTGTCTGATTGACTAGCTGTCTCATCGCGGGATGGCTCTGCTGCCCAAAATGATTACAACAGATTTGATTGCTTCTTTAAAATGTAACAAAGTACAAAATAACAAAACACGGGAAAACTGAATAAAGACCATATCAAAATATATCCATGCCAATTCTTGTGATCGCCTCTGATCAGACCACACCTTGTCCATTATGAGTCCATGATATAGGTGGCTTATGAATTGTTGCATATATCTGGGGAGGTTGCTAGTTCTCTATCAAAATTTAACATTGAAAAATAAATTATATGCTATGAAAAAGATTAATTGTTTTCTGTGAATAATGTTAAATACAGAGATATAATTGAATACTTAACCTCTCGTCATCCTTGATGTCATTTATTTCACTAATCAATGACATGTATGCCAAAATTTCGATAATTTTAAGAAAATTGTGAATGGATATTTACAAATCCATGAAATAAATTTGATGGTAAGTTATCCATCATTATTCCATAGTTCATATAATACTTATTAGGTATATATAACAGTTAATGTGAGTTTACTCTTCATATTCGGTTATAGTGAATTAATGTGAGTTTACTCTTCATATCAGGTTATAGTTTCTAATTGCAAAAGAAAACAATTTTAGTTTATATATATATATATAATAGTATGAAAATATAGTAAATTATTTAATTAGTCATAACTTAATTATGGAACTCTATAGGTGTTTTTAATTTGTCTCAAGGGAAACTAGATATTTTTAACCACCAACATAATTCATTAAAACTAGTCTAACTATAACATAATTGTAATACAAAAAATTGTCACTAAGCATTCCACCCATTTAAGAGTAAGAATAAGTAGCTAGGGCAGGTCTTTTGGGAGCAAGGAAGTTAGATTAACATTGCAAATGGATTTCCAGATGTTCAAGCCTTGCATCCAGTCTTTCCAATTAAAAGCATTGATTCCTCTGAACTAGTTTAATGTCTTCCACAGAAGAAAAGATATGGTATATCCCATGGTTGTCTTTTAAGACCCTATCAAGCAAAGTCCTCATCTTCTAATGTAAAGTTATGGACTTGAGGAACAATTCCCTTCTTTCCTTGGTGTAGCCAAGGTCAGGAACCCAGTGAGAAACCTCTTCCAAAATATCTGAATCTCAAAACACTTGGGGGTCCAAAGTAGTCGTGGACTCTTGGTTTCCAATCTTATTGCAGATCTAGAGAGACAACAAAATATAAATTGTCACTAGTTTTGTTAGAAATGGATTTTCCAATGCCTGATTTCCTTATGAGCTAAGTATGGTGAGTTGTAAGCTCAATAGGGACTTGCATCTGTCCAGATGTCGTAGTTATCCTTAACTAACACTAAACCTCCTTCATTGCTATATAATGGAGGTATTGTATGTACTTTTACATGATATTGTGATTAATAAAATACTCTTTCATTGTATCAGAGTGGGTGATTCTTGCCCTGAATGGGGTCTCTGTGATCAGGTGTACATAGATTGGGTCAGATCTAAGTTTGATACCCATGGCTTCTTCATAGTCAGGGTTCCGAGATTCATATTGGCACCGAATTTTATTTTATTTTTTGTAGTGATCACTAATATTTGATCGTTGTATTGAGATCACAGTATCAATGGGAATTCATCCACTATAATCATATTTGTGAAGTCTCACTCTAGTTAATCATAGAGGGGATCAAAACCTTTCATCATTGATGCTCAAATTCAATCGGGACCAAATCCAGAGTTAGATTACTCGGAATCGGATTTTCTAGTGGGTTGATCTTTACTCTTTTGGCAATTGAGCATTTGCATGTGCAACAGATAGTTCGATGACATGCTAATATTTTTGCTACAGTTGAAGTCTCATGTACAAAAATCTCAGCTGGTGAGAAGGGTGCACGTCTCCCTAAATCTCTAGAATCCATACGAGATAACTACATGGTATAATATCTGAAAGCTCCTGTTTTGAGAGAGAAGAGCTTTGGGTTATATCATTGATCTAGTTTGAAAATGTTAGCAATATGCCATCATGAATTGGTCTAATAGTGGATCATGGTTTTGATCTCAAGCTCACCCTCTACAGATACACTGACTCCAACTTTTTTGCTGCAATCTGCATTTTCCCTTCACTGCCTCCAGGCTGATCAACAATTAGGCATAAGGGAAACATATTTGAATTGCAAGCCAAGACAAGTGGATATGCATACTTGTATTCGTGGGAACAAAGGCCTGCATTTGTTTGTTATGAAGCAATGACTATTATAACAAATTCTCATAAGTGTCATGCAAACGAATACGAAAGAGGCATATGCATGGGGATTATCGTTGGGGTGTTAATTTGCCTATGTTATTGGGGAGATTACAATTGGGTTTTATTTGCTTCTCACCTCTCTTAGGCCCAATAAAAACACATTTTTTTTATTAGTTGTTTGTACTACGGGTCCTTTTTCCATAAAGGGTTTTTAAAAGAAGGATTTTTTTTTGGGCACAAATTCTTTAAAACAAGGATATTAAATCTTAAAATTTCCATGCATTGTTTTATATGAAAATGATGCCGAATGGAGAATAGCCATATATCCATTTGGTTGATGTATATGGTATCTTGATGGATGCTAGTTATGAAATCCTTTCTTGTTGGCCAGTGGTACAAATGTTGTTGAATTGATATGATTTGTAGCATGCTTTGAAGTGTAAAGTAGTTGTTGTTGTCATCATCATTTTTTTTTATAGTAATTTTTGTGGCTAGTGAAAACACATTTGCCAACTTTTGTTATCAAGATGGGTAAAATATTTCAGGATCTTCATGAGAAGAAGGCACGAGATGAACTTCATGAAGAGGATATTCAATTGTAGTCAGTCGTAGCCCTTTTGCAAGGAGAGAATGCAACTCTTAAAAATAGGTTGAAAACTTCTTTCGCTCAAAAAATCAAGAAGGTTGACCATCTAGATTCAACCATGGGAAAATATTTCCAAATGCTTGCAGATGAACTTTAAGAAAAGATTGACCTCCTTGATGAATTGGAGGAGGAAGTTGAGACTTTTTCTGACTCAAGAATAGAAAATTTGAGGAAGCAACTATAAGAGAAAAAAGCTTAGCATGTTATGAATATTAATTGTTTAAAAGAAAAATGTTGGAGCAATATCATTTTCTCAAACAAGATTATGATGCCTTGTCTCAGCAATTGATTGAGAAGGAGGAGGTCATTCAAAAGCTGCAATATTCTAAGCAGGAACTTGAATTGGAAGTTAGTATTCTTCAAAAATTTGAGATGTAGATAGTTGATGTTAAGGTGCCAAGCTCTCATTCTTCCACACTTGATGATGAATACCAGAAGCCTTGTAACACTCTCTTCCCACATCTACTCAAGCAACCAGCTAGCCGGTGTAAACATGTGATGAGATGCCACTATGATATGACTTGACCTCCTAAGTCACATTAAGGAAGTGGAACCAACAAAAACACACCATACAGACATCCAACATCATCAACAGAACCCTTAGAGGACAAGTCATCCACTCAAACAGCTTGTCCCTATGCCCCACTGCTATTTTAAGTCTCTTGGGCCATAGTCAGTCTCATGCTATTGGAAAGGGAGCGACCAAAAACATAAAGTCTCTTTCATATGTCTGATTGCCAATGACTTTGGACTAGAACTGCTAGTGTTGTGCCAACGACCTTAGGATTTAAGTCACTTTTTCAGGCTCAGAGCCCAGGTCACTGCCTAGAATTGATCCATCTCTTCAAATTAGTAAGATAAGATGGAAATGACAGTACTAATGAAAATACTCGTTCAAGACCTTGTCCAGACCCCTACTAGCCATGACAAGCATTTCATCCAACATATTGCAAATGTGTAATCTACAGGTGTAATTCAAAGCTATGAGTATAGGGGTCTCATACTTAGTTGAGAATCACTAAGAACCATTGATGCCTCAATGCATCAACTACCATTCCATCCATTATGTCATAGATACATTGATCATTCAATTATAAGTAAAAAGAGCCACACATGGCTGCTGTCATAAAACACATACATAATCGACATAATAGCAGCAAAAAATAGTCATGAAAGCATAATAATATAGACCACATATAATTCATCAAAATGCTCATAGAAATACAACGAGAAATAACCATTCATTAATTATGTAAAATACAAACCCGGGATGGGACTTCCATGTTACACCTGACTATAGAATGTCTAAGCCAAAACTCTCTTCAGCCATTCACCCCTGAGCCATATTCCAAGCATGAATGTGGGATATCATCGAACACATCAATTAAACCTCATCCAGGGATTCCAAAATCCATCCACCTCAACCCATCAAACAGTGATTCCACCTCATGGTCGAAAATCACAAAACCATCATCAAATTGGTCTCCATCCAAACCTTCTAGGGCTTTTAGAGCATTTGTTCCAACAATGGCTTCTAGGACTAGTAACTCAACCCATAGCTATCCTTGAGCTTCTTGAGAATTTGTCCAACCAAGGCTTCCAAAATTAGTAACTCAACCCACCAAGGGCTTCCAAAGCATTTGTCCAACCAAGGCTTCTAGGACTAGTAACTGAACCCAAGTTGTTACAGGGACTCCAGAGCGTTTGTCCAACCAGGGCCTTCAGGAACTAATAACTCAACCCAAGCTAAGGAAACATGAGAACCAACCAAAAGAAAACAATGAATTTAAACCCACAATCACCATGGCTATCCAAGAAATGGCAAGGCTAGGAAATCCATTATCAATCTAGGCAAATCCTTCTTGGTAATGACAGATTAGAACCAAGAAACCACATGCATGTGCCATGCATGCCAAAACTAGTGAAGGAAAAATACATGCAACTCGATACCTGCAAGCAAATCTGATGGAGCTACTGATCCTTATGCATCCTTTCACTTTCCTATTTTTCCTTTGCCTTCTTTCTCGAAGAATCCAAGTACGCCACACCCTCCAAGAGTGCTCCAAGAAAATTCTAATTGTCCAAGAGTATGAAAGAGAGAATAATGAGAGACAGCTCCAACACTGAACTAACAAAAGGTTACCAGTTGATCCTTAGAAGCCTTTTTATGGATGAGGCCTAGATTGTCCTCATTTTGCATTATTTCCTTCATTTCCCTCCTCACATGCAACATGTGACCTTTCACCTCCTTTTTCTCCTAATTTACATTATTTTCATAAATAAATGTACCAAAAGTGTCTTTTTGCCTTTTAAAGCCCTAGCCATTGCCTTTTCCATTTTTCTTACGAATAAACAACCAAATGAACACCCCCTTAGGATATTTTTCCTAAAATTCAGCTTGGAGTAATTGTCCCATAGACCGTGGTTATTTTTTTAAACTTTTATTACATGGAATTCTCACCAGGGCTGTTATAGAACCCTCCCCCAGGGGGAACACCATCCTCAATGTTCAATCACTCATATACCTCAACAACCTGTTGAAAGAAGAGATAATTCTCATGGAGCTTTATAACACAACTCGATGCAGTATTTATAATGAAAGATTTTCTCGAGAGAAAAACATCATGACAACATGACAACATACTGCATAGTGGAGCTTTATAACGCAACTCATTACAATATTTACAATGATCATCTTGCCGAGTGCCAACTCATATAACATCATAATATCATGATAACATAAACACATGATAGCATAATAACATGACACCCATATCGCATAGTGGAGCTTTATAACATAGCACGTTACAGTATTTATATCCATACGAAGGTGTACATATAGTGACATCATAAAAAATATAGATACCAAAACATATGCCAAATCATATACCAAAACATATATCAAAACATATACTAAACACCATGTCTAAGCATATATCAAAACATCATATATCAAACCATCATGAACCATATGTCAACCACCATAAAGCAAGTACCAAACCATCATAAAGAAAATACCAAAACACCATATCAAACTGCTTTGCCTCAACTAGAAAACAAGGATATATAGCCCGGATTTGATCCTCCATTGCCCATGTAGCTTCATCGGGCCCAAAGTGCTTCCATTACACTTTAAATTTCTCTATCGCTTGGTTTTGGAGCATGAACACTTTTTTCTGCAATATACACTGAGGTTCCGGCTACAATTTTCCATATGGTTCCATCTGCAATAAAAACAGAGAATTACACGATTAACATCTTTAACATGCTTCTTAAGCAATGATACACGGAAAACATCATGGACTTTCACTTTCGAAGGAAGTGCAATTCGATATGCTACTAGCCCAATCCTCTCAATGATGCAGAAGGGCCCACAAAACTATGGTGTTAGCTTGGCACATGAGCCAATCCACAGGAGCTCTTCTTCAGTTTGATGCGCAAGTACAGTTGTTCCCCAACCTGGAGCTCCTTGAACAACTTGTTCCTATATGCATAACTCTTTTGCCTATCTTGTGTTGTCTTTAGATTCTTCTTGATTACTTGCATTTCCTGTTCCATGTCTGGAAACATATCTGGTCCAATCAATACCTTGCTAACCAGATCAATCTAATTGATAGGAGTGTTACAACTCCGCCCATGCAGTGCCTCAAAAGGACTCGTCCTTGATGACTCTTGATAACTGTTGTTGTATGCGAACTCTACCAAGGGGAGATACTCTTCCCACTTTCATTTTTGATGCATCACATACATCCTCAACATGTCCTTGAATATCCTGTTGACCCTCTCTGTCTGTCCATATGTCCACAGATGATAAATTGTGCTGAAGGCAAACTCTGTGCCCAAACTTGCAAATAAATCCTTCCAATACTTGGAAGTGAACTTTGCATCCCTATCTGACACAATATTCTTCAAAACATTGTGTAGTCTAACCACATCTCTGATGAATACTTGTGCCACATCACTAGCTGAGAATGTAGACTTCACCGGAATGAAGGCAACCTTTGGAAACTTCTCCACAATGACCATGATGGATTCATGCTGCTTCACTGTCTTTGGAAAACCTGTGATGAAGTCCATGGAAATGACCTTCCATTTCAATTTCGTAATCGTGATCGGCTGTAGTAGTCCAACTCGATGCTTACACTTTGCTTTTACTCGCTGATAATCAAAACATCTAACCACAAACTCTGCTACATCCCTCTTCAAGTTTGGCCAATAGTAAGATCTCTTCACCATTGTCAATGTCTTTTGGTAACCTGGGTGACGTGAATATGGTTTCGCATGAAGCTCTCTTAAGATCACTTTCTTGAGATCACTATCATCTAACACATATATATTGTCTCGGAACCTAACCAATCCATCTATTGTAAGACAATATTCCAAGCCTTGTGCACCTGCACCTGAACCTGTACCATTACCTGTACATGTACCATCAAGTGTACCTATACCTATACCATCACCTGTACCTGTACTTTGCTACAACCGATGGACAATCTCTATAGATCTAATGTCCAGCTGTCTTGCCCGCAAGATCATGTCCTGTAAATTTGTCCCATAAGAGCTCATAGTAGCTAAGTGATTCGCCTGTACTCACCTGCTAAGAGCATCTGCCACTCTGTTCTCCTTGCCTTTGATGTATCTAATCTCAAATTCAAACTCGATGATCGTAGCCAACCACTGAGCTTACCTACCATTCAGATTTAGTTAGTCAAATAGATACCTCAACCCATCGTGATCACTCATCAATGTGAAACTCTTGCCTAGAAGATAGTGTCTCCACATCTTCAGTTCATGTATAATTGTTGCCAACCCAAGATCATGTGTGGGATAGTTATGTTCGTGCTCATTCAGTTTCCGCAACTCATAGCATATTACCTATCCATCCTGCAGAAGGACTCCACCAAGTCCTCTCTTGCATGCATCTGTGCACACAATAAACTCTCTATTCGGGTCTGCAATCTTCAACACTGGTGTATGCATTAACAACTACTTGAGCTTCTCAAAACTAGCCTCACATTCCTCTAACCATTCAAACTTCTTACCTTTTCTTTGCAAAGATGTGATAGGATAAGAAATCTGCGAGAAGTTATTGATGAGCCTCCTGTAGTAACCTACCAAACCCATGCAAGATCTCACCTCATCCACATTCTTAGGAGCTACCCACTACATGACGTCTCTTATCTTTTCTGGATCTACTGCAATGCCTTCCTTGGAGACGATATGCCCCAAGTAATGTACCTTCAACTAAAAGAAACTACATTTTCTAAGCTTAACATACAACTGGTGCTCTCTCAATAATTTCAACACTGCTGCTAGATGCGCGTCATGCTCTTTTTCATTTTTAGAATATACCCTTATATCGTTAATAAACATGATAACAAACTTATCTAAATATGGATGCAATACATTATTCATTAAGCACATGAATGTAACTGGAGCATTAGTTAAGCCAAATGGAACTACAACAAACTCATAATGCCCATACCTGGTCGTAAATGAAATCTTGTAAATTTCCTCTTCCTTGATGCCTACCTAATGGTATCCGAATCTCAGATCAATCTTTGAGAACACTTCTTCTCCTTCAATTGATCGAACAAGTCGCCAATCCTCGACAAAGAGTACCTTTTCTTGATGGTCACTTTGTTCAACTGCCTGTAATCAATGCATAATATGAGAATACCATCTTTCTTCTTCATAAACAAGACTAGTGCGCCCATGGTGATACACTTTGCCTAATGTATCCTTTGTCCAACATTTCCTTCAGCTGCAACTTTAACTCAACCAACTCAGTTGTACTTATCCTGTAAGGTGCTTTTGATGATGGAGTCGCCCCTGGCACTAACTCAATCGAAAAGTCTACCTCCCTGTGAGGTGGCAACTTTGTAATGTCCTCAGGGAATACATCCTAAAATTGCTGCAATGCTGGATATTTGTTCAACACATCTGCATCCTCAACCTCCTTACCCTTATAGCTTGCACCCTTTCCTACGACTACGCTTTGCTTGCATAGCTGTCACCATCCTAATAGATGCAACTTTCTTCTTACCTTACAAGACTCTTGGTTCTCCATTGTCATCAACACACTCAATAGATTTATCATAGAAGTCTACCTTGGTTCTATGTAGATACAGCTAGTCCATGCCTAATAACATACTGTATGAACCCAATGATAATACATTTAAATGTGCTACTGTAGGCATACCATTTAAGTCAAATGCGCAATCTCTTACCCAATGATGCACTCGCTTCTTTGTACTTGTATCCAACTACACTAACTAAGACTCTGCATACAATTCCTTACTCAAACCATACTTATCCACCAAGTTAGGACTAACATAGTTATAATTAGTTCTAGGGTCAATCAAAATAGAAATAGCTTGATCACAAAGATTATCATCCATCTCAATGATAAATGGTTGATGCTCTGCCTGTTTGTTATCCAAGGCTGCATAGATATGTGGAATACTCTAACCAATGTCTCCAATAGTTTGCACCTCTTGTGCACTATATATATGAGGTCTACCACCCTGATTCTACGGACAATCTCTCTTGCGATGATATTTGCCACAATTCCAACACTCTATAGGCTTCTAGCCTCCATCCTTATTATTTTCTTCAAATCAATGTCCCTGTCATCTATATGATGCATTGAACCTCTTAGGTGGTGCGACATTCTCCTTGTTACCCGAATCCTACGGTCTTGCTCGCTTCTTGTCTAATTTTCCATTGTTCTTTGCATTACCTCTTCATTCTGGCTTAGTCTTAGTTTTGCACTTCGTTTGTTCATAGCAATGATTTAACTTTTGAACGACCTCCTCCAAATATCTAGGCTCATCGAACTCAATCCTGTCTTTAAATTCAACTGGTAACCCAGTAATGAGCCTCTAAATCTTGGCCTTCTCCTCTATGAGGTAAGGAACATATCTCAGTAACTCCAAACACTTATGAATATGCTCATCATCTCTCATGGAACCCATCTTTAGTTCACAATTTGTTTTTCCCTATCATCAAAGTACCTTTCTGACAAGTAATTCTTCTTAAATAGCCACTCAAACTCACTCCAAGACAAATCTTCTTCATGAATACACCTAACATTTTTCACATCTTCCCACCAAATGCCTGCTTTAGCTTTCAGATTGAAGGTAGCTAGACTAGCTTTCATGTTCTCTGAATAATCATGAATCCTGAAGAACTTCCTCATGCCAAGCAACCATGCCTCTGCATCCTGTGGTTTCTTCATTTCCCCATCAAAAGTAGGTTGCTTCACTTTCTTAAATTCATCTGACAAGTATCCCTTATCACTCCTCCTAAGGATGATACCGATGACAATCATAATGCCTATTTGAATCAAAACTAGAATCACATGTGTATGTCCCTTCTCCTCTCTAGAGTGTCCAACAATATGCCATATAGGATTGTGTCATCTATGTCTGATCGGTGACTGCCGTGTGATCCACTGCCATATGCCCCATTAGTTTTGTTCTCTTGCTCATGATTGATCCAAATCAGCCCATGTCACTGCAAATCTGACAAGATTTGAAGTATGGCTGCATTTACCTCTGCTAACTTTTCCTGTGACTATATGATTCTGTCATTATCTTCCTTACAAATCCTTCTCTCTTCCTTTAAGCTTCTCAGTGTTACTGCTAAATTAGAAGAGTTCCCAACACCATACTTCTCTTTGGATTCTTAGGGACAGTCTTTGTAGTCAACCATCTTGCTAGCCATTTGATGTTTCTCCTACAAGGTATATCATGTCAGTGAAACCAAATCAATATAAACCACGTACCTTAGTATACTTCGGGGAGGATACCTTGTCTGAAAGATCAAGCATGATACATGTATAACATAATCATAACAATATATAAAATAGTACATAAGAATATAACCATGCAACTGCCATTCTAGCTAGGGTCCAGTCATTAATGCATGACCTTATCACAACACACACTATAACCTCATGCATGAAAACATCCACTACATCACAGTAACTTGACCACATGCAAACATGAAAATGCATAAGCATAGCATAACCATACATACCACGACCTTATGCATGATGACATAAAGCATACCATTGTATATGGACCATGTACAACCACAATGTAGACAATACACCAACTTACATGCAGATAACACTCAAGCACGAGTACAGACTATTCCCACACATAACACATATAATCAATCATAAATGAACAACACTCATATGTAGCATCATGTAACCTAATACACAAGAATGATACATACGACCAAACACACAAGAATTTAACCAAGAAACCCCATGATACATGTAAGCGATATGTAACAACACATAGCTAGTCATATACTTACAAAGTTGAATCCCACAAAAGCACACTAAGTTCCACATGATGACATCACCACAATAATGTTCAACATCATGCAATTTTAACAACATATGGAATGCAAGTGTGAGAGACACACATGCAACTGACATACATGTATGACCAATAGATAGCCCATCTAGTTTGAGGGGTGAACCATGCTCTGATACCATTATGTATTTCCCTCCTCCCACATCTACCGAAGCAAATAACCAACTGGGGTAAACATGCGACAAGAGGCCACTATGATATGATTCGGCCTCCTAAGTCACATTAAGGAAGTGGAACCGATAGAAACATGCCATACAAACATCCAACATCATCAACAAAAGTCTCATAGGACAGGTCAACCACTCAGATAGCCTGTCCTTGCGCCCCACTCTTGTTTTAGGTCTCTTGCGCCATAGTCACTCTCATGTTATGGGAAAGGGAGTGACCAACAACCTAAATTCGCTCTCATAGGCCTGGTTGCCAATGAATGTGGACCAAAATTTCCAGTGTTGTGCTAGTGACCCCAGGATTTAAGCCACTTTTTTAGGCTCAAAGCCCATGTCACTTCCCATAATTGATCCATCTCTTCAAATCAGTAAGATAACATGGAAATGATAGTACTAAAGAAAATACTTGATCAAGACCTTGACTTGACCCCTACTAGCCATGAAAGGAATTTCGTCAAACATATTGCAAATGTGTAATCTACAGGTGTAATTCACAGTTCTAAGCATAGGGGTCTCATACTTAGCTGAGAATAACTAAGAACCATTGATGCCTCAATGCATCAACTACCATTCCATCCATTAGGTCATAGATACATTCATCATTCAATTATAAGTAAAAACATGATGAGAGCCACATATGGTTTTTGTTATAAAACACATAGATAATCAGAATAATAGCAGCAGAAAATACTCATGAAAGTACATTCATATAAACCACATATAATCCATCAAAATGATCATAGAAATACAAGAAGAAATAATCATTCATTAATGATGCAAAATCCAAACCCAGGATGGGACTTCCACATTCCACCCAACCGTAGAATGGTTGGGCCAAATCTCTCTTCAACCATTCACCCCTGTTCCATATTCCAAGCATGAATGTGGGATCTCATAGAACACATCAATAAAAACTCATACGGGGCTTCCAAAGGCCATCCACCTCGACCCATCAAAAAGTGATTCCACCTCATGGTCAAACATTAGAAAACCATCATTAGATTGGTCTTCATCAAAGCCTTCCAGGGCTTCCAAAGTGTTTGTTCCAACCAAGGCTTCCAGGACTAGTAACTCAACCCACAACTATCATTGGGCTTCCAAAGCGTTTGTCCAACCAAGGCTTCCAAGACTAGTAACTCAACCCACCAAGGGCTTCCAAAGTGTTTGTCCAACCAAGGATTCCAGGACCAGTAAGTGAACCTAAGATGTTACAGGGCTTCGAGAGCGTTTGTCCAACCAAGGCCTCTAGGAGCTAATAAGTCAACCCAAGCTAAGGAAACATGAGAACCAACCAAAAACAAACAATGAAAATAAACCCACAATCACCATGGCTATCCAAGAAATGGAAAGGCTAGGCAATCCACTATCAAGCCAGGCAATCCTCCATGCCAATGACAAATCACAACCAAAAAACCACATGCATGTGCCATGCATGCCAAAAATAGTGAAGGAAACATACCTGCAACTTAGTATCTGCAAGAAAATCTAACATAGCTACTGATCATGGTGCCTCCTTGCACTTTCCTTCTTTTCCTTTACCTTCTTGCTCAAAGAATCCAAGTACGCCACACCCTCCAAGAGTGCTCCAATAAAACTGTAAGTGTCCAAGAGTATGAGAGAGAGAATAGTGAGAGAGAGCTCCGACACTGAAGTAACAAAAGGTTACCAAATAATCCTCAAAAGCCTTTTTATGGATGAGGCCTCTATTTTCTTCATTTTCTATTATTTTCCTACACTTTCCTCCTCACATGGAACCTGTGACCCTTCGCCTCATTTTTCTCCTAATTTCCATTATTTTCATAAATAAATGTGCCAAACGTGCCTTTTTTCCTTTTAATGCCTTAGCCATTGCCTTTGCCAATTTCCTTAGCCATAAAAAACCAAATGAACACCCCCTAGGATGTCTTGCCCAACATTCAGCTTGGAATAAGTGTCCCATCGACCATGGTTATTGTTTTTAAATTTTATTACATTTGATTTTCAACAAGGTTGTTACAAGCCTAATGTTGATGATCATGACTCATAGCATGCCTTTGTCACACTCAGTTTTGAAAACCATGCTACTGGTATTGGGTCTTTATTACTGAGAAAAATGGGATATACTAGAGGAGGACTTGGGAAGAATAAATAGGGAATTGTTGCTCCTATTAACCCTGTAGTGTAGACATCAAGAGTGGGTCTTGGATACAATTTTGTTGCTGCCCCATCACCTACATCCAATTGTAAGGTGCTTGAAGAAAATGCTCCTATTCATTCATATAAATAGATGGATGACATGGATGAAAGTGTCATTCTAAATGAAAGTGTTGTTGCACTCAACTCTGAGTCTGTAGATGCAAAAACTAATCCATTTGCATGTCCTCGTCAGAGGAAATTACCCAAGCATCAAAATTATTTGTCAACTAGTATTCCAACATTCAGATCATTACAGAAGAGATGTGAGAGAATGAATCATGGACCAGTACCGAAAATTAAGATTGTTTGTGGATGGGTTGATGGATGGCCATGGTATTAATTGAACCAGTGCTTGCAGGATTCATATCATCATGTTGCACCAGTTGTTTAGTGTTGATTTTTCTTGTTCCCTCAGTTGTGTTTTAGGGGGGAATTTGTTGACAATGGAGATTATTGACTATCACTCCTTCCACAATTGTGTTTTGGGGGGGCAATTAGATGGTGACAGATATTGTTGCATTGATCAATGTGATGGTGACTGTGTTCAGAAAACTTCAAGAGTGTTGTTGTATGATATTTTCCATACTTACAAGCTCATTGTTTGTTTGTTGGTTGATGGTATTGCTTTTGTTTGAAGCCTTTATCCCAGTTCTTTACCAACACGTAGTTTCTTTGAAGCATTTATTGGAGAAGTTGACAATGTTTTCCACCCTTGTGCCTCTGCAACAATCCTACTTCACAGATCAATTGACCTCAATGAGGTTTCACAGCTTTCATCTTCAGAGTTTTGGTACTTCAACATTTCTTACTTCTTGATTGGAGCAGGCCTATGTTCTTTCCATTTAGTGGATCGTTATGGGATGTACAATTTTAGTTCCATGATAATTTGAGCATTGACATATTTTTCTCTTTTGGGGGGGGGAGTTTTTCCCTACAAATTTTTCTCTTTTTCTTCGCTTATGAGAGTTTGTACATGGGTACCTAATTAGGCCTTGTTGTCGGTATCTATTCTTTGTTCTCCCTATGTTTCACTTAAAGGGGGTGTTAGAATTGGCTTTTTCAATGCCTCATTTCCCTATAAGCTAAGTACTGTAAGCTCACATAAGGACTTGCATCTATCTAGTTGTCGTAGTTATCCTTAACCAACACCAGGCCTCCTATGTACTTTTACATAAGATTGCGAGTAATAAAATACTCTTCCAAGTTTAGCTCATTGACTATATTTTGGACATTTTAAGATATTCATTCATTTGGTTAAAAATTATCTTATATATATGATTAAATGAATAATATTCACCAAAAATATACTAATTTAAATATTTTATATTAAATATAAATTAATATAAATTTTTAAATTATAGTAATAACTTTTAATACTATAAATACACACAACTTTGAATCCTTAAAAGATACTCTACTGTTGAAAAAGATGACGTTGTTGAAAGAACCAAATGTTCTAGATCTGAACTTGAAGCATGCGTAGCAGGAAAAGGTAGCACCAACGGATCAATCACGCTACCCTGATCTTTTAGTTATTAAATTATATGGATTTTTTAGTAATATAATTACTTTTTTTAATGTGGATAGAGTATGAAGCATGCGTTTAAGTTGGGGACAATTATAATATTAAATAGAAAAACTAGCATATAATACTGGGGATCTTATTAGTCCCTGCCATCTAGCAATGGCATGGGACTATAGTAATCGGTTGGCGATGTTAAATAATTAATTGACCTCCTTGTTATTAGTCAAGATCACTTATAAACCAAAGTTTTCAGGCGCATATCATTTCACCATCTTATTTGGCCTCTCCCTGAGGTGGAGAGGCCAAAAGCATATATTATGTCTACTGATTTCGGAAATTATTTTGGAAATTTGTTTCACTGTTTCACTAATGTAAAAATTAGTTTAGCACTTTAACAAAAATTTAATGATATTATGTTAGGCTAAAGTAAGTTTCCAAGTTGAAGTTTCTAGGTGGTGCATGTTGTTGAAGTTCCAGCTACTGCATGAATGTTGTTGTGTCTACCAGTCCATATCTGCATGTAATTTGACCTGTGTGCAAAACACCTTGGAGGTATGGCGTGTTGTAGACCTGTGCGCAAAACATATTGGAGGTATGCACGCCAACTAACTGCTTTGGAAAGCCTTACCTTTCCATTTAAGTTGATCTAGTAGAGTGCCAGTTCCTTTTTATTTCTACGAACTTCCTCTTCCTACCGCTTCCCTCATCTCAGCCTCCGTATTGACCTGACCTAAACCTTTGGCCGTGAACTGAATTTGATTTCATGCTTGTAGAGAAAGCTAACATACTTAGGAAATAACTCTTACTTATATCCATTTGGAAACCTGCTCTCCAGTCTCTGTCCCAACGCCTCTCTCTTTTCAAAGGCTATACGGGGCTCGAATCATTGAATGATCCCAAGATGTTAATGCCTCAAATGATTTATGGTGGCACTATGGTTTTTAATTTTCCCCAAACCCTCTGAGCTGCCCCAGCCTACAGCCATGTGCAGCGACAAATCTGAACCATGTCCAGTGTTCACCTACAAAGACAATAGAGGGGCAGCGCATGTGTAATGACAAATCTGAACTGTTTCCAGGGTTCACCTACAAAGACAATAGAGGCGAGATAACAACATTAACAATATTTACCAGATGGAACCATCTTGTATATTTGTAGTTGAAAGCAATTTCAAGAAAGCAACAATGGTGAAAATTTGTAGGTGAAAGCATTTTCAAGAAAGTAGCAAGCAGTACAGTGTTTCTAGATTTTCAATGAATGCATACATACCCAATCTCAATCTACCCAATTGGCTTTCTCTCGAAGGGGGGACTGTCATGCCAACTTCGATCCCCTGAGGATGAATAGAATCACTTTGCTGAGCATTCATATAGAGTATCACACTCTTCTATTTTTTGATAGAATCACTCTCTCTGATTGACCCAGTTCTGGTGTTGTGGAGCTGTTTCTTTCGTTGTGACGCCGTGTTGCTTTACGAGCAGATCAATGATGCTATTTCCCACCGTTTGGTAGGATTTCATAAATAATAGGTCAAATCCAATAAATAATGAGGAGCACATCTCTGACACCTTTAGCCATGAACAACCAAGCGCCCACCTCTGGAAGTAATTCCTCTTCCACCTTGGCCACCTTTGTGCAACATCATCACAATAAATTCTTCTTCCACCCTGGCCACCTCTGTGTAGTATCATTGCAACAACAGTACAACCCGAGAAGGAGCATTTGAGAGACGGTGTGTTGCTGATAAGGAGGTCATGAATAAACAAGATGTCGCCGATAGATAGTCTCACTGACAGTCGAGAGAACTTCAGCTCATGTTTGCTGCTACTGCAAGTACTAACCAAACCTTTAAGCTTTTTCCCCCAGCTATCCAACACGCAAGATTAACATAGAATGGTAACTGTCACTGTTGTCCTGCTCTTCAGCCATGTTTCAATCATGCATTGTGATGCGTTATGTTCAACCACATCTCTATGGCACTTGGCTTGTCTCTCGTGGTGGGGCCAAAAACCTGGCTGGCTTGCTTCAGGCTCGCATCGGAACAACTCGGCTTCTTTAGCTTGTTGGCTAGCTGGCCGGCCTAGTTGGGATTAATTAGATTGCTTGGTGGGCTGGTGGAAAGAAACCGAGCAAGGGCTTGCTTCCCGACTTGCTAGGATGCGTGTCTAAACCTGACAACCCGAGGCTAGCATCACACCCCCAGCCCTTGCTTAATAGATCCTTCACATACATAATTGCTGGTGCTTGGCTCAATTACTTATTTATTGAAGGGGCCTTGACCTTATGAACGATCCAAATAAAGAGCAAGACGACAAGAGAGCACATAAGATGTTCCCCACATTCGCCTACCAAACCTACCTTTGCCTACCAAGATAGACATAGTAACCCTTCCTCGGCCCGTACTGTCTAGATAGATTTCTTTTATTGGCTTGCGTGTTTCTATCTTTTTGGCTTCTAGGAGTGTCGCTTCTCTGGCTTCTCTACTGACTCACTGGCTTTGTGTAGCTTAGCTGTCCTTGCTACTGCCAAATGCCCCACTTTCAAATTTACCACCCTCAGACAAGGACACCGAAGCTGGTTGTCTTGGGTGCATCTGCTTCTGGGATTAGACATGGAACTGGTCCCCTCGCCCCTTCTTCTGAGTATTCAATAGTTGAATTGATTTTAGTTATGAATGATTCTTCCACTCTTTGTAACTAGCTAGTTCCCCCATTAGTGGTGGTCTCCCATTAAACCGCCAAACTCGATATGTTTCTATAAATCAAACCTACCAATGATACTACACACTGTTGGTCGTACGAGAGAACTTTGATATATTTGTGTGGATCAAGAAGCCAAGTTGATGGATAAGGGAAATGTTGGCTAGATGGTGGGCCTAGCTAGGATTAATTAGATTGCTTGGTGGTCTGGTTGAGAGAAACCGAGCAAGGGCTTGCTTGCCGACTTGCTAGGATGTGTGTCTAAACCTGACAACCATGCAGTTCTCAACCACCTGCTCGTTGTGCTTAAGGTAGAGACTAGCTGCTGTGTAAGCCTTCTTGTTGATCTTATATTTGGGAGTGTAGTTTCCCACATTAATTATCAGTCTAGATTGTCTCGCATAAAATTCGATTATCACTTTTTCAGTTCAAATTTTTTATGTAAATTTTAAACTTGAAACCAATCATATTTTTTTTTTTTAATTTAATTTAAAACTAAAACTAGTTTAGGTTAGGTAATTGGTATAATAGTGATTTGATTATTATTCTTAATTCTTTTGAATGATAGTGAGTTGATTATTATTCTTAATTTTTTTAAATAAAATTTGAAAGTGAATTTTTTGATGTAAATTTTAAGCTTTAAACTAATTTTTTTATAAAATTTAAAACTAACATTTGTTTAGTTAATTTGCATGATAGTTAGTTGACTGGTCTTGGTTGTATATATGGTTAATCTGTTTTGGTGGGGTGTTGAGTTTTTGAGTGAGTTTACATTATCTTAGGCCTCGTGAGGGCTTTATTCCTCAATATTTTAATTATTTGGTTTTGTGTTTATGCTTTGGAATCTGTGAGCATCATTTTTTCAGTTGGCCCGATTTAGTCTGCTCTCTCTTATATCTCCATGCCACTTTTTATCTATGTAAGGAGCCTAAGAGAATGCCAACATTTACTCAATATGTCAAAGGGAGGGTATAGGTAGCCATAGGGGAGGAGGTGGTAGGAATATGTCCCATTAACAAAGTGTATATAATCTATATATATATATATATATATATATTCCAAAAACACAAAAAAATATATATTTTATTAACCATTTCACTTTAAAATTTAACACTTAATATAATATTGTAAATTTTCAAAAATACAAAAAAATCCTTCATTATTTTGTTAGCCATTTCACTTTACACTTAAAAATATAATATCATGTCTCGAAATAAAATTCAAGCGTCACAAACAAAATCCCAAATTTCCATCTTAATTATAACCATTTTATTAAATTTACCAGTTATTTAAATTTTTTTATTAATATTTATAATCTATTTAATAAAAATTGTTAATCCTTAAATCATACTTATAATTCTATTACCAATAAAAATATTGAATGACAAAATTAATAATATAATTAATCCAATATTTAAAATTTTACTTTAAAATTTACCATAAACTACAAAGAATCATTTTCATATTTTTTATGGTTTATCTGGACTGCCTAATTCTTTCATTAATTATATTTTCTAAGAATAAAATACTATATATTCATTCATTAATCATATTTAGGATAAATATTTGATATATAATTATTTATAATTAAGATAAAATATAATCAACGAGGTCTTGGATAGAATGTGATGGGGTGTTCTGTGAAGACACTCCTTGATATGATATGAAAGTGATCTAGTGCTCTTTGAAGGAACTCCTTGATGTAAAGTCAAGAGTTCCTTGATATGAAGGTGATCTAGTGCTCTGTGAAGAAACTCCTCCTTGATGTGAAGTCAAGAGTTCAATTCCTTGCTAATAAGAATAATATATTAGGATGATGATGATGTAACTCCTTTAATAATATATTAATAAATTTAAATTTTACTTTAAAATTTAAAAAAGACAAAGAAATCATTTCATATTTTATTGG
>APFE031208865.1:0-23673 GCA_000404065.3 Pinus taeda
AACAGGATTCCTCCAAACCTCCATCCGAGGAAGGAGCTAAGCGCAAACCCAAATATCCTTGTCTCATCTGTGAGGAGGATCACTATACTAAAGACTGCCCAAGGCGGTCCGAGGTTAGTCGTTTGTTAAAAGGCGCTCCTGGGATTCCTGCGGTTCTTAAAGAACCTTTCCCCTCTTAACAGACTCAAATGGTGGCTGATCCATCTTCTTCTCCCTTTTTTTCCAAAGTCTTCATGGCTGGATCCATTCCCGTTCATGTAACGACTCGAACAAAGGAGTATCCGTCGTCCGCCAGGAAGGAGCCCGAGGTTCCCTCAAGCGCTCCTTCGTCTAACTCTGGTCCACTCCATATCGAGAGACCAAGTACTGAGACGACCATCCGACCCCCTCCCAAAGGAGTACTCAGGAGATCATCTTACAACCCAAATGCTCGTGTTGCCCAGCACTACAGCATTGTTGAGGACTTAGCGTAGGCTCCATCGGCTATGTCCGCCTTAGAAGTTCTCCAAAGTTGCCCCCCTCAGAGGAAGTCCCTACTATCGGCCATCGGTGGCATCGACCCGGCAAGTTCGGATCTGATTACCTTTGATCTCGAGAGCCATGTCCCAAGGTTGCCTCATCAGATCGCTTTTCTTATAAAAGTCATCATCAATTCAAAAACGATCCATTGTACAGTTATTGATGAGGGCGCGTCAACTTGCATAATGTCTATTACTTGTTGGAAAGCGATCGGGTCTCTGACTCTGAGCCAATCTCCTATGACACTGGAAGCCTTCGATGGGAGAGAATCTCGTCCCTATGGTATTCTTCAATGATTGCCAATCACTTTAGAAGGAAAAACCGTTGAAGTAGAATTTGAGGTCGTTGACGCGAATCTTACTTACAACCTCCTTCTGGGCCGGAGTTGGGCGTATGCCATGCATGCCGTGGCTTCATCCCTCTTCCGTGTCGTCCGTTTCCCTCACCAAGGGAAAATTGTCACGGTAGACCAGCTCTCCTTCTTCGCTTCTTCTTCTGAAGGAAATGTGCCTTTCGTGGAGCATACCTCCATCCCTTACGAGAGTGTAGGAGCTGGGCTCTTCAAAGACCCTACCCTAATGGGTGTTTTTTCACTCCCACCTCCGAACCTTGCTTCACTCGGTTTGGTTTCTACTCGT
Organism: Pinus taeda; assembly: GCA_000404065.3. Lineage (NCBI taxonomy): Eukaryota > Viridiplantae > Streptophyta > Pinopsida > Pinales > Pinaceae > Pinus > Pinus taeda. The sequence goes on from APFE031208865.1 coordinate 1,158, forward strand.
TTTGATCCCTCATTGCACACGGTTGCAACCCTCGGTCCCTCTGCACAAGGGGGCATTGATCCTCTAGCTTGTAAACCTCACTCGGCTGGGGGGCATGGGCAGATCATCAGCGTTGTTGATCATTTTATAAAACAGGCCGAGACAACGCCTACATTATCTAGGCCAGCTACGCAACAGTGCGATAAGGCAAGTCCCGAAATGGGCTTGACTTGAACCAAGTATCATACGTGCACTTTACTTTTGTACAGACGTATGGTTTCAGCAATGTGTTGTGTGTGCGTGTTTGTTTAGTTTTTATTTTGGTATGTCGGCATGATTGCCGCTTATTGTGTCTTTTGCTTCTTGAACAGATGTCTGGATCACTTTACGTTGGTTTCGGTGATGCTGCTTCTCGCAGTACTCGCAACTTGTCATCTGCGGCATGGGTGGTCTACGATCCTCATGGTGAGTTAGTAGATATTCAAGGGGTTTGTCTGGGTTGTACGACGAACAATGTTGTTGAATATAGTGTTGTGATTGAATTATTAGCTGAGGCGATTAACCTCGGCATTCGCACATTGGTTGTAAACTTGGATTCTCAACTTGTAGTCCACCAACTCAACGGACGTTATTCCGTCAGAGATCATAGGATTTTAAGGTTGTATTTACGTGTTAAGTTATTAGAAAGGGATTTTGATTTCATTACTTATCAACATATTCCAAGACGACTTAATATGTTAACTGATGCATTAGCTAATTATGTATTGGACAGGCATTTGCATAATATGTGAATCAACATAATACAAGAAGCATAAAATACAATAGACCATAAAAACATGTATACATATATATATATCATGTGGCGCACTGAGGCGCTCAAAAATAAGTGTACATGTATAGATAGGGCATGTGTTCTCTGTACATCTGAGACACGTGTCTCTCAAAAATCACCAGTAGGGAATAAAGACCTAGATATCTACTATGGTGGGTTGTGCTCCCTATAAGTCACAGCCGCTCGTGCCACCCGCCTCAAAAGGCGGTGCATCCTAGGTTCTACCCCCACTGTATGGATCTGAGACGCTATGGGGACCTCCTCTATCCCCTGGTAATCTGGAATCCCTATCAGCAAGCCCTCGAGGTTCCGCATCACGGTCTCCATCGTGTCATCTCCCGGAGGAGCCACAGCTAGAGCTCTAATGCCCTGTGCATCCCTCCGCGCCTCCGGGGCCAAGCCAAGGGGTCTCGTCGGTCCCACATCTGCATACCATAGCATTTGTCATTAGGACATGTACATGAAAAAAATCAAAAACATCACAAAAATAAAAAATCAAAAAATGAGATCAAGTGTCTTACCATCGTCATCCCACTGCTCTCCAGCAGGCAGCGGCATGTCTAGATCTCCATGGAAGTCTATGCCGGCATATGGCCAGTCCTCCACAAAAATAGTCTGCCTCTCCAACCACTCTCGGAAGTATACTCCCCATGCCACTGGCTGACCGCCACCTCCTCGTGGCATGACTTGGCCCCATCGTGTGGCCGTCGTCTCTCGAGGGCCCCTGGAGGGCCCCTGGGTGGGTCCAAGACCATATCCTGTAGTTGCAATGCCGATACCCGCTCCAGCATGAGCGGGAGTAAGATCGACCCGTAACCAAATTGCTTCGACTCACCTCGACGGCAGTTGGTCAGTTGTCTCTTCATACTTGTTGTTACTGCTGCTGCCCAGTTGAATATGGTAGGGTTCAAGCATTCAAGAGCTAATCGGAGATGGGCCTTCGAGGCCTCGTGATTAGCCAAGGAGTCGGCTGCCCGAGTCACCATGAAGAGTATAGTCCGAAGAACGATGTCCTCCACCGTAGGAATTGCTACCTTCCCACTCCGTGTCTTGCGTGCCCGTGGGCACACGTGGGGCATCAACATGTCTAGAGTATCACCGCCGGGTCGCTGCCCCTCCAGAATAGGCATCTCACCTCGACGTGACAACCCAGTCAAGAAATAGATATGAGTGTAATCAAACTCGATATCGTGGCCTCGGATCACAAATTTCCCATCAGTGGGATTCCAGGCTCTGATTAAGAACTCAAGAAGGTCAGGTTGTGCTCGCAGGCAAGGAGTTAGGAAGAATTTGAGCAACCCGCACGCCCGCATGGCATTTCAGCACCCAGCATCGGCAAAAGCCGCTATATCCTCGTTATCATGAGCGTGTTCCGGCCAAATGAACGCCATTATACCCTGCATAGTCAACAAATTTCATTAGGGCCCTATTCATAAAATTTCATACGTCCATTTGTAAAAAAATTTGTTGTGCGGCGTTAGCGCGACTGTGATAATTTTTACCGGGTCAGCGCGGAAGCACATCACTCTTCTGCGCTGATCCGAGAGTGGTCAGTGGAAATACTTCTCGATCAGCGCGGACCCGATAGGGAAATCTGCGTTGACCGAGAGCGGAATGGGCTTCAAAAAATCTGCCCAAACCACCACTTCCCACCGTTAAAATGCAGTAAAAATACTTCAAAATGGAGCGTAAGGGAAGATGAACCTACCTGGTACAGACCGCAGGACCTTCGATGCACGTACGGGGTGGAATTTGGCTCGTCAACCTCACAGCTCCAAGTTGTTCTCCAAAACTCCAAATGGTAACAATGGTAAAAAATTGGTTTACCCTCCTATTTATGGTAAATTTTGAGAATTAAATATTATTTTTCATCCATATGGGTTTTTCATGATGGTTTTTACCTTATGCTTGGTTCCAATATAGTTTTACTATGTTTTTATGCATGTTATCTATATTATTTCGAACAGCTTTACGTGTGCGGTATTCCTTGTGCAGATTCTCATGCTGGTGGAATTACGACGGTTCTATACGCACTTGGTTCTGAAACGTTGACTTTAAGCTCTTTTTCGACGTGAAATAAGAAAAGATAGTCGAGTCTCCCTCTCGAATCGTCAAAAGAAACGAGAGGTGGTCGCCTTTAAAGCTCTTTTTTCAACCGTTTAAACTTTAAAAAGGTCGTCGGGTTTTTGTCGTTTCGAATTCGTTAATGGTCACGAAGCGACGTGATTTTGATCGCTTTTCTACTTTTTTGGGTCAAAGTCACTACTTACAAAAAGTACTCCTCGGTCGTAATGGCCGGGCGGTTCTTTCGAGAATAGTTTTATACTTTTTCGGGCTCGGGAGACACAACTTTACGAAAAAGGACACCCCTCGAGTTTCCTTTTTGTTGTCTTTTCAAACTCTCTAAATATGAAAAGATGTCGAGTTTTTCCTTTGTCAGACTCGTTAAAACTTAATAACATCGGGTTTCGTCATGATGACGCCTCTCAAGCATATGCTATCCCCGTCAAGCTTGCCATCCAAAAATAACCGGGGTACTCGCTAGAAATGGTGGGGGAATAAAGGAACCGTAATCATCATCGTGTCGGTAGTATGTCGCTCTTGAACATGGCACTTGTCTGCATTCGTGTCTGGGTGGGGACATCTCATCTTGCTTCACACTTGCCTCCGTGGGTTTGGGTTATCCTGTTTGACCATTCATCTGCTCATTGCCTTGTCACCATGATCCCTGATCATTTGACATCAAATACTGCCAAATCCGCTGTCGTGCCGCCAATATGTTAAAGAGAAGTTGACCTCTATAGAATACTCAACCTCCCTCTGGTATCTCACACAAAACATTTTATCCATCTCTGTCTCGTGTCGATGATGTGGGAAACATTATGGCCCACCTTCGATCAAGGTCACTTCCTGTCGAATTCAGCTCATTATCCAGGAAGTTGACCTAGAGACTCCCTTCAGGTGCCTTAGAGCCTGCATGCCTCAATGGCAGGTTCTTCGTGTTCGACGTGAGTTTTTCATCATTGGCCTCCGATCGAATGATTCTACGGGTGTTCGACACCGGCTCACTGATTCACATGCCGTGGATTGTACCTAGAGTACCTTGAGGACCATTGTCATTATTGGTGGTACCTCTCGCGTCTGTTAACAGTTTTCATCATTGACTGCTAATCAAACGATGTTCTCGTATGTTCGACTTCGACTCCTATATTCGCATGCTTGAACTTGTACTTGGTTCGGGTCGAGTTAGAGCGCAAGACCCCGAATTTTGTATATTGAGATCCGGGCTGCATTTTGTGGATTATTATAATCACTACATGACTCATTCACTGGATGGTTGCGACCATACCTGAGTCCATTCATTGATCCTCATTAGATGGCTGCGTCCATGCCTGGGATCCAAATTTTTATGTACTCTGTTATGGATGGCTGCACCCATACCATGTACATCATGTATTTGAGCTATCAGTTTTACTACATGCAGGTTCTTCTTGGTGGTGTTCCAGTTCGTCCAGTTCCGTAAAGCATTTCATCCCTCCCACTCTCTCGGGCTTCATGCTTTAGGGGGCATCTATTACACAGTAATTTGTCACTGTCTCCCTGTCAGTCTTCCTACTGTGTCATGGGACCGAATTAATCATACTCATGCTATCTAATGTGGCCAAATAACCCACTTTGCCAAAGTTTCCTCTGTCATCGCGACTGTTGCAAAAATAAACACGCTGATGAGCGCTCCAGAACAGACTCAGTGCGCTGCCAGCGCGGAAGCACACGACCTTCCCGCGCTGGTCGAATTTCATGTGACAGCGCGGTGTTCCTTATATCTGATCGCGCTGATGTGACTTTCCTTGTTATTCAGCAGCGATGACAGCGCTCCAGTGCAGTTATGCACCTGCGATGATCCTGTTTGGGCGAGTTTGTTCTAACAACTGGCCTTCCAAATGACTCCAGACCTGGTTGTTGGCCTTGTAAATGTCGCCCTCCCTTCTCTGGCATGTCTGTTTCATCATTTGAGCCACCTTCCTTGGAGATAAGCTCATCCTCACACCATTCATGGAGACTCCTTCTCCTATTTAAGCCTCTACCATTGCCATGAGCTGCTAGGTTGGAATTGATTGTGTTTAGAGCATTGCTGATAGTGTGTGAGCTTGATAGGCAGCTGGTGTGATAAGTGTGGGATTTCTATAGTGCTCAAGGAAGGTTGTGAAGTGTTTCCATCTTGTGTAAACTTGTGTGAGAGAGAGAGTTGTCTTGGGATATCTACCTTCAAGGGTGAATGCTTGAGGGATTTGCTGGCTGGACCCAACCAAAGGAGGATTTGATGTCAGAACTTGGTTGTATTCTCTTTTGTTTTATTAATAATAATAGACGACTATCATTATGGTTCCACTCATGTGTCTTTGTTATGATGTTTGAGTTGTATCTTTTCTGACTGGTACATAGTTGCATTTCCCGGATTTTATGCTTGTATTTGTCTTGTCCTTTGCTTGTGCAGGTGTATGTTCACTGAGATCGTGAGGATTGCAACCAACTGAAGCGAAAGAACGGAAGCGGCAACCCTTCTACGAATATAAGCGTTGGATTCGAGGTAGGCTCTCATCTTGGCCTTTATTTTTCAATTAGGAACCTGCGTGTTAGCGTTGTTTGATTGTTGCTAGACCTCAGTTAGGCTAGTGGGATCGCCTTTGTCCGCAGAGGGGATTTACATACATAACAAGAGGTGATGAGCCCTGATATTACAACAAGAATGTTGCAACTCCTAGGGTTACCAACTTAAATTATTAACACGGGGTTCGTACAAACTTAAGAGGTGTCAACACTATATGTGCAGCATGAAATATGTCCTTCTTTCATTGATCTGATGCAATGGAGTGAATATAATGAATTACAGAAATGGAAATGCTTGAAATTTAAACCTTAACCTCTAAAAGACAAGGAAGTCAAACAATATTCTAATTGCATAAAGTAAAGAGCGGGAACCAACTCTAAAGACTAACTAACTACAATTGCATGAAGGTAAAAGACTGTACTAATTACATTGATGACATATGTTAGCTTACTTGCAGATGCAAATCAAGATTCTACTTGTGGAATGTAAATCATTACTCTACTTGCAGAATGTGAAAAATGAAACTTGATCTAAAGCGCATGACTGGAAAATCTAAGAACATAACTTCAAAAACTAGGTCTAATCTATTTGCATTAAAGAGTTTCCCTTCTCATAATCGATTTCAAGATAATTTAGCTTTAGTAACAGATTCCTTACACATTGCATAAGAGAACAATCTTTGTGATGCAAATGCAAAAATCCGTCTACTAATTTAATTGTTGTTTTGTACTTGCAATGAAAGAAGGATGAGTCTAAAGTGGTCCTTGGTCCTCCCCAACCATAGATTCAAAGTCTGGAGATCATTATTCAATCCCAAGGTACAAAAATCAAGCTCTTAAAGAAAATCCGGTCAAGGTTAGGCAATGCTAAACTTGACCATATTTGAACCAAGGACCACTTTAGACCCATCCTTCTTTCACTGCAATTACAAAACAACAATTAAATTAGTAGACGGATTTCTGCATTTGCATCACAAAGATTGCTCTCTTATGCAATGTGTAAGGACTTTGATACTAAAGCTAAGTTATCTTCAACTTGGTTATGAGAAGGGAAACTCTTTAATGCAAATAGACTAGACCTAGTTTTTGAAGTTATGTTCTTAGATTTTCCAGTCATACGCTTTAGATCAAGTTTCCTTTTTCAAGCATCTTTCACATTATGCAAGTAGAGTAACGATTTACATTCCGCAAGTAGAATCTTGATTTGCATCTACAAGTAGGCTAACATATTTCATCTATGCAATTAGTACAATATTTTACCTTCTTGCAATTGTAGTTACTTATTCTTTAGAGTTGGTTCATGCTCATTATTTTATGCAATTAGAATATTGTTTGATTTCCTTGTCTTTTATAGGTTAAGGTTTAAATTTCAAGCATTTCCATTTTTGCAATTCATTATATTCACTCCAAATATGATCAAGTTTAGACAATGCTACAAGATGTTATAGGATTGCCCTGTTTTGCTACCAGATTAGATTTGTGAGAAGTTTGAGGGTGGAAAAGCTTATCTAAATGTGGAACAATGCACATGGTGGCCTTCAACAAACTAGAAATGTACTCTCGATGAACAATGTTTTGGAGGAGTTGTTGAGGTAGAAAGAAGGATTTGGTGGCAGAATAAGGAGTTTAATGACAATGCTAACCCTACAAATCCACATTAGCACCTGCACACCACAAAAAGATTATGATTTTTACTTGAAAATACTAAATACATTGTTTGCCAGCTAGTCTGTCCTCTAAGTTATCTCACCAATGACCAAGAAAATTGGATGCAAATGAGAAGTGATGAATTTTGTTATTAAGTAGGATTTCCTAGAACTCCAATCCAAGTGAATCACTCAAAACCACCATTTTTAACATGTGTTACAAAAATAGCAGAAAATTACTACTCCCAAAACTATAAATTCAAGAATCAATGAGCTAGTTAACCTACCAAATGCCTAACATAATCAAGTGAACATGCTATGGGGTAAATTTTGTTATTAACTTGAATGTTTTTAGGACTCAATCCAAGTAGAATAAACCCAAAATAGCCTTGTTAACATGTACTAAAAAATAGCAGAAAATTACTACTATTTTGCTACAAGAGACTTCTAGAAATTCTAGATTTGTGAACTAGTAAACCAATCCAAGTAGCTCAATGATGAATATAAATTTTCAAAGTTGTTCAAAGGATGTAGCATGCTTTTGTCTCTCTAAATAACCTAGAAAACAACTCACTTCAACCATTTAACCAATATGACCTACAACAAAAGAAGCTCGAATAGTAAATGTGGAAATAAGAGATGCCAGTTAAAAAGACATTCAAGGAAAATAAATAAATTGTGCAATAGGGCTTTGGGGCTCCTGGGATGGCTAAGCGCAAGCATACTTAGAGTCCTATGAAGGAAGCCAAGCTTTAGAAGCTAAAAGTGGCACCAAACTTCATTATTTGAATTAATCTAAGTACATATCTGCTAGAAATAAAAGTGGAGCTGCTAAATAACAAGTTTTTTCCACCAGAAGACTAATAAATTTATGCCCCTAGAGGAAAATTCAAATTGGTACTTATACAAAGTAATGAGGAAGCATTCTCCTTGAAAGGAGGCATATTTCCCCTCTAAAATCCCTCAAAAAGTGGATCTACTTCCCAACACTAGGAATTTGCATTAAATGACACGGAGGACATTCCTAGACTTTCTCAATCATTGGAGCTCCAAAATCTGTTCAATAATTTCATAATATCTTCTTCATTTATTATCCAATCTTGGTCCATCCTGTAGCAGGGAGAAAGTCTCTAGATTATCTCATCCTCCAAGTCTTCATAATCTGCCTAATACTCTCACAATAATCAACAAAAATAAATAATATTAGGCACATAATATGCAATTATCTCTAAACCTTCCTAATGAACATATTAAAGTCAAAAAGATGTCATCCAATGCAAAAAGAGAGGTTTAATGTGCTGAAGGATGGTCAGATGGGCCTTAAATTGTATCTAATTTGGAGGCCCATCATACCCCTCTATTGAAAGTGTTGCTCATCCTCTGAGCTACTTAGTGACCTAATTGTGCCTCATTCATGGCCCTGGTGGCCTCCCTGATTTGTCATGTAGTTTTCCAACACTTTCCTGTAGTGATATCCTGTCTTCCTGTGGCAACTTCCTGCCTTCCTGTAGCATATATGTTTTCTCCTATAGCAACTATGTTTTCTCCTGTAGCAGGGCAGTTTGTGCCTTGAGCTGCTTGGTTGTGACTACTTTAGTCGTAGGCCTTCTCATGGGTGTCAAAAGTTGCTTCCCCTTTGCTTTAGGGGAGGTGACCTCCTCAATTTTCCTTTCACCCTATACCAAATCCATTACTTAGTGGCTAGTTGATTCCTTAATTGTAATTGGGACTGTTGAGGGAGGTTGAGGCTTCCCTTGCTTGATCTTAGTGCTCTTTCTCCTTTTAAAGTACAAGGGGTCCTGCTTAGGCTACTTTCAATGGGCTTGATAGGTGTGCTAAGTGTGGCCAAGGTGGCAACCACTTCTTTCTCTATGTTTCCTAGTGAGAGGATTATTTGTTGCACGTGTTTTCTTGTCTTTTTAATTCCAAAGGGCTCTCCATGGGTCTCTTATTTTGCTTTTTGTGTTCCTTATTCTTCTTTTTCTTGCCTACCTTCAACACTAGATTTTGGTGTCTCTTCTTGATGTGTTGTGGTAAGGGTTTGTGTCTCAATGAAGGCCTCTTTTATTCAAAGAAAGAGAATAATTATATCCCTTGCTTCAAGGAAAACTACCTCTACTCCCACTCTGCCTTTCTTATGTAAAAATATATATATATTTTTAGAGTAATTTAACTCTACAGGGGTTTGCTACAGGATCCCTGTAGTAGGCATAATTTTACTCATAATTTCATGGAGAATGAGGAGAAAAGATGCAACTTACCCCTCTAGGGATGAATTCTTTATGTTTGAGGGGGTACAGAGGAAAGTTCTCGACGGTTTTTACCCTTTTTCACCTCTCGCTCCAATCCTGTAGCATCTCCCTTGTGATCTTGTACGTTGTGATCCTATAGCAGTTCTTATATTCCTGTAGCAACTATGCTTGATCCTATAGAACCTGCAAATGAACTCTATATCTCTTTTGTAGCACCCTAGGCAGCCCCTATAAGCATCTAACTCGACCTTTGATGCCTTAATGAGCCTCTCTAATTGTTTTTGGAATCAACATGGGTACAAATGAAGTTGAGCCTTGTCCTTTTATTTCTTTTTGTGGTAGTGGACTCAATGCACTTGGTGATACGGCCTCTACATGTATTTCCTTTTTTAATCGTTATCCACACTCCTCGTAATTATCACTTTCCCCACTTTGACTTTTCGATGTTTCATGGGTGGCAACAACACCAAAAAGTGATGAGCCCTTATATTGCAACAAGAATGTTGCAATATGTCCTTCTTTCGTTGATCCGATGCAATTGAGTGAATATCATTATTTGTATAATTGAAAATGCTTGAAATGGAAACCTTAACCTATAAAAGGCAAGGAAATCAAACATTATTCTAATTGCACAAAGTAAAGAGCATGAACCAACTCTAAAGACTAACTAATTACAATTGTAGGAAGGTAAAAGACTGTATTGATTGCATAGATGAAATATGTTAGCCTACTTGCAGATGCAAATCAAGTTTCTACTTGCAAAATGTAAATCATTACTCTACTTGTAGAATGTGAAAATTTGCTTGAAAAAGGAAACTTGATCTAAATCTTATGACTGGAAAATCTAAGAACATAACTTCATAAACTAGGTCTAATCTATTTGCATTAAAGAGTTTCCCCTTTTATCACCGAGTTCAAGATAATTTAGCTTTAGCAGTAGATTACTTACACATTGCATAAGAGAATAATCTTTGTGATGCAAATGTGGAAATTTGTCTACTAATTTTAATTGTTGTTATCTACTTACAGTGAAGGAAGGGTGGGTCTAAAGTGGTCCTTGGTACTCCCCAACCAAGGATTCAAAATATGGAGGTCATTATTCAATCCCAAGATACAAAAATCAAGCTCTCAAAGCAAATCTGGTCAAGTTTAGATAATGTTATAGGATGCTACAAGACTACTATGAGATTGCTACAAGATTGCCCTGTTTTGCTACAGGATTGGATCCATGAGCATTATAAGGGTGGAAACGGTTATCTAAAGATGGAAAAGGGAAGTGGAAGGAAGGAGGAGATTGTATGTTGCCCTTACCAAGCTTAGTACCCTTCAGGGGCCCATCTTGCACAAGGAACAATGCACACGGTGGCCTTCAACAAACCAGAAATGTACTCTTGGTGAACAGTGTTTTAGAGGAGTTGTTGAGGTAGACAGAAGGATTTGGTGGTAGAATAAGGAGTGTTAATGACAATGCTAACACCGGAAATCCAGAGGAGCACCTTCACACCACAAAAAGATTCTGATTTTTATACTTGAAAAGACTAAATACATAGTCTGACAGATAGTCTATCCTATGATTTATCTCATAAATGAAAAATAAAAATAAAAAATTGTTATTAAGTAAGATGTCCTAAGACTCAAATCCAATTTAAATCACTCAAAAATACCCTTTTTAACATGTGCTAAAAAATAACAGAAAATTACTACAAAAACTATAAATTCAAGAATTAGTGAGCTAGTTAACCTACCAAATGCCTAACCTAATAAAGTGCAAATGCTATGGGGTAAATTTGGTTATTAAATTGAATGTTTTTAGGACTCAATCCAAGCGGAATAAACTCAAAATATCCTCATTAACATGTGCTAAAATATAGCATAAGATGACTACTATTTTGCTACAAGAGACTTCCAGAAATTCTAGAGTTGTGAACTAGTAAACCAATCTAAGTAGCTCAATGATGAATATGAATTTTCAAAGTTGTTATAAGGATGTATCTTCTTGTGACTTTATAAATAACATGAAAAACAACTCACTTCAATAATTTAACCATTATGATCTACACCAAAAGAAGCATGAATAGTAAATGCAAAAATAACAGATGCAAGTTAAAAATACATTCAAGGAAAATAAATAAATTGTACAACAGGGCTCTGGAGCTCTTGGGATGGCCAAAACCAAGGATACTCAAAGTCCTATGAAGGAAACTAAGTTTTAGAAGCTAAAAATGGCACCAAACTCCATGTTTTGAATCAATCCAACTACATCTTTGCTAGAAATGAAAGTGGAGCTAGTAAGTAACAAGTTTTCTCCACAAGAAGACTAAGAAATACATGCCCTTAGAGGAAAATTCGAATTGGTACTTATACAAAGTGATGAGGAAGCATTATCCCTTAAAGGAGGCAACTTTCCCCTCCAAAATCCCTCAAAAAGTAGATTTAGTCCCCAACACTAGGAATTTTCATTAAATGAGAGGGAGCACATTCCTAGTTTTTCTCAATTATTGGAGCTCTAGAATATGTTCAATAATTTCATAATATCTTGTTCATTTATTGTCCAATCTTGGTTCATCCTATAGCAAGGAGAAAGTCCCTAGATTATCTCATCCTCCAAGTCTTCATAATCTTCCCAATACTCTCACAATATTCTACAAAAAGAAATAATATTAGGCACATAATATGCAATTATCTCTAAACCTTCCTAATGAACATATTAAAGTCAAAAAGATGTCTTCCAATGCAAAAAGAGAGGTTTAATATGCTGAAGGATATTCAAATAGACCTTAAATTGTATCTAATTTTGAGGCCCATCAGGAGGATAAAACATTGAAGCTAAATATTTGCAGAAGAAAAAGATCAGAGACCAAAAACCAATCTAACCTTATTGCGATATGACCAGGACCAACTCTTTGGTTATTCCAGGTAAAACATTGTCTCGAGGGTTTAATCTCTAGAAGATGAAGAGATGGAATCAAATCTTCCATGGTTTCTTGAAAATGATCCCTTATCATCGACTCATCTCTCTTCTCTTTTTGGAGATGGGTGGTATTGAAATCTCCTCCAATATTATAGTTTCCCCAAATTCAGTATCCTTGAGTTCCATAAGAGAATGCCAATATTCTTGATTTTATCTAAAATGAATTGGCATGTAAATATTTATGATAGAGCATACTTGGTTTGTTGCAATAATTTGAAAGGTAGCAACATCTAGTGTTGTGACTTTCTACTATTTAACAGCTTAAACTTATCCAGACCCCAAAAGTGCCCAAGCTACTAGATGCTCTTCGAGAGTTGACTGATAATAGGAGGTCCTTACTCCAAATTTTGTTATGAATGGGTGAAAGGGCATTCTTATCCAATTTTGTCTCCTGGAAAAGGGAAACAAATGTTTTCTCTATTAAAATTAACGACTTTGTTTCTAATATCTTTTACTTGAACCAAAGCCCCTTCAATTCCAGGAGATAATATTCATTATCTACCTTTGGGATTAGAAGCCCCTTTCGAGGGTCCTGCTACTACTCCCTTCTTCCCTTCTTTGTGCCTGTGATTTGCTAACTGGCGAGGAATGGTATTTTGGAAACCCAATTTTTTTTCTCTAGTTTTTTCTTTTCTTATTTCTCTGTTGGTTTTTCATCTAATTTCCTGATCCATTTCCTTAGATTTTTCTGCTTCATATTTCTCATCTACCAATCTTGCCACGGGGATCTGACCTGCAACTTTTTTCAAGGAAATTTATGCCTACTCCTCATCTTTTGATGGTTCCCCCAAGGACTCTTGAGAGTCTTCAGGAGCTTGCGTCTCCTTTATCAAAGATTTATCATCTTCTTGTCTAACATGCTCCTGCACTTCTTGAGATGGGTTGTCTTCATTATTTAGATTTTCTAGGGCATCAAATTTATTTCTTGAGCCCTTTTAGATACCATATTGACTTGTGTTTCTTTGCTTGAATTATAGGTGTTATTGTTTCCTGAGGTTTTGGAATGCAGGGGTGCTTTTCCTTATTGAGGGGCCTGCTACTTGTTGAATCCTTTTCTTCTCTTTGATTTCTACCATTGATCTCCCTGTTCTCCTTGATTTTCATTTGTTGCAAGGGCTTTAGAGCAACTCTTGGCAAAATGACGATATTCATGGAAAATCCTACATTTAAAGGGAAGCTAATCATAATCAACTTCCCGAATATGAGTCCAATCCATACAAAGATTGATAAGTATCAGGAGCCCTTTCTCTATATCAAATTCTACGCATAATTTGGCACAAGTGAATAAACCCTCTATAGGCTCTGCACAATTGATATACTTCCCCAAAAAATTTCCTATTAATCTAAAGGTGGCATTGTTCCAGCAATGTAGAGGAAGATATGGGAGTTTGACCCAAAATGGGATGATAGTGGGGATGTCACAATCAAGGTTAAAATTAGATTTCCACTGATCTAGATATAACCGTTGAGGACCCATGAAATATGGACTGCTTCTAAAGATTAAATCCCGATCCTCCTTGAATTCAAAGTAAAGAGTGAAGAAATCATTGCCGAAAAAGAAAAAACAACATCCCCCTTCATATTTTGTTTCCAGTTCGTCTCAATCTATGTTTTGACAGATCTAGGGGAAGGGTAAATGCATGTAAATTGCCCAATAAACCCAGGTTCCATAAGCTGCAGAGCCCTAATCTGAGCTTGAGGAGCCGAGATCACGATCTTTTGAATTTCATCGATCTTTTTTACAAAATTGGAAGGGGGGGGCTTCTCAAACTTAGGGTTGTTAGGCACTAAGTTGTTAAAGGAAACAACCTCCTTGGAGAGCTGAGAGTCATGGGCTGAATCAACCATTCTGACCGCTTGGCCAAAAAATCCTAAAGGGTAGCGCAAATAAAAAATCAAGGGCTAACTCCTGAACGGACGAGCGCTCAGATCTTGTTGTTGAGCCATAACCTGCAAAGAAATCAACCCTGTCCGAAATTGAGACAACGAACCAAATCGAAAAGAAAATAAGAGAAATCGTGGCCAGGGCTGCAGGCCTAAGACACAAGCCCTTGAGTGACTACAAAAAAAAATTCCCAAAACAAATGTAATTGACAAACACACTAGGTTGACATTGAGACATCCATTCTTCATTTAATATTTTTTGTTAGATAACATAGAAATTACAATTTATTTTAAAATGAAAAATAGAAAACCAAAATTTCATAGCATGTCTAATATAATTTAAGAAAGTTTGAGTCAAAGGAACAAATGATATACTATAACACAAGAGAAAGAGGATAGATAGGTGTTTTTGTTTTTAAACTATTTAAAAGGAATTATATTTCTTAGTATGTTTTTAACATTTAATTCCATGTCATATATTAAGAAATTCACATGTTAAGAAAATCTAATCCCTTTTTGTACTCGATACATCTAGATTCTAAATTTAAGAAAGATTTAACTATTTTAGATGTGATTACTTACTCATATATATATATATATATATACTTTCTATGATCCATGTCCGAGTGTGACAAAGGACCCTTCCAAGACCTTTTACTTTCATTATGTGTTAGATTTCATTTTTAAAAGAACATAAATGAATACATCTGCATGATGTAAAGAAGAGGAATATGACGATCATCAACACATGAAAACATAAGTTGTTGATAACGGAGCTCGTCCAAGAGGGACTACGTCTTTGGGCCCCGATGTCAAGATGGTGTAAGCCGCTGCAATAAGTGTTGTCAATAGTGATGATGTACATAAGAGGTGATGTCGCTATCATACAAGGAAAATGCCCTCACACAGGAGTGGCTCCAAGAGATGTTCCACTATAGGAACTCTCAGTCAAAAGACTCCTATCAGTATAACACAAACTCATGCATGATGATCATCCTGCCAACATGGCATAAAAGGGATCTCAATGCAAACATGCATGGTGACACATGAGTATCCCATCAACATACGACAAAGGGATCTCAAAACACAACATGACGAATCATGACAACAAGTATATCACACAGATGATTCCTCATCACGTCAAGAAGGAATCATGAAAACAAGTAAGAGACAAGATCCCACATCAAGCATCAAATAGGGATATGTGTAGCACAATACATAACAAAAGAAGTACATGAACGCACTGCATATACCTCACATCCAGGGACCATATGAAGAAACGGATGTCAAACTGCTGAAGCTGGTCGTACCATCAACATCACTGCATCGAATCTCATGGAAATGGTTGCTCACACATGAACGATGATGCCTAGACTCCACTTAGAAAAGTGGCCGAAAAATGAAATGAGAAAATGGAAAATCTAAACACACCATCAGATTTGTGGCATCGAATAGTGCAAAATTGGCTGTCAAATTTTTGAATTCTGAAAAAATGAAAATCTGGGGCTTAAGGAATCTTTTAGATTCGCCCTAGATTCCTCAAAGATTCCCTCCTCCAGGTCCTCTGCAAATTGGATGCTCATATCAGGAAACTGACTTCGCCATCGGGTTCGTGTCGCTGAGAGGTGTAAGATCGACATAAAATTTGTCCAAATTGGACACTGCAAAAATTTCACCCTCCTGGAAATTTTGCTCAGTCATGGTTCCACCTGCATTAAAAATTAATTAAAAATGACGATATTCATGGCAAATCCTACATTTAAAGGGAAGCTAATCATAATCAACTTCCCAAATATGAGTCCAATCATCCATACAAAGATTGATAAGTATCAAGATCCCTTTCTCTATATCAAATTCTACGCAGATTCTAGCACAAGTGAATAAACCCTCCATAGGCTCTGCACAATTGATATACTTCCCCAAAAAATTTCCTATTAATCTAAAGGTGGCATTGTTCCAACAATGTAGAGGAAGATATGGGAGTTTGACCCAAAATGGGATGATAGTGGGGATGTCACAATCAAGGTTAAAATTAGATTTCCACTGATCTAGATATAGCCCTTGAGGACCCATGAGATATGGACTGCTTCTAAAGATTAGATCTCGATCCTCCTTGAATTCAAAGTAAAGAGTGAAGAAATCATTGCCAAAAAACTAAAAAACAACATCCACCTTCATATTTTGTTTCCAGTTCGTCTCAATCTATGTTTTGACAGATCTAGGGGAAGGCTAAATGCATGTAAATTGCCCAATCAACCCAGGTTCCGTAAGCTGCAGAGCCCTAATCTGAGCTTGAGGAGCCGATATCACGATCTTTTGAATTTCATCGATCTTTTTGACAAAATTGGAAGGAGGGTGCTTCTCAAACTTAGGGTTGTTAGGCACTAAGTTGTTAAAGGAAACGACCTCCTTGGAGAGCTGAGAGTCATGGGCCGAATCAACCATTCTGATCGCTTGGCCAAAAAATCCTAAAGGGTAGCGCAAATAAAAAATCAAGGACTAACTCGTGAACGAACGAGCGCTCAGATCTTGTTGTTGAGCCATAACCTGCAAAGAAATCAACCTTGGCCGAAATTGAGACAATGAACCAAATCAAAAAGAAAATTAGAGAAATCATGGCCAGGGCTGCAAGCCTAAGACACAAGCCCTTGAGTGACTACAAAAAAAAAATCCCAAAACAAATGCAATTGACAAACACACTAGGTTGACATTGAGACATCCATTCTTCATTTAATATTTTTTATTAGAGAACATAGAAATTACAATTTATTTTAAAATGAAAAATAGAAAACCAAAATTTCATAACATGTCTAATATAATTTAAGAAAGTTTGAGTCAAAGGAACAAATGATATACTATAACACAAGAGAAAGAGGATAGATAGGTGTTTTTGTTTTTAAACTATTTAAAAGGAATTATATTTCTTAGTATGTTTTTAACATTTAATTCCATGTCATATATTAAGAAATTCACATGTTAAGAAAATCTAATCCCTTTTTGTACTCGATACATCTAGATTCTAAATTTAAGAAAGATTTAACTATTTTAGATGTGATTACTTACTCATATATATATATATATATATACTTTCTATGATCCATGTCCGAGTGTGACAAAGGACCCTTCCAAGACCTTTTACTTTCATTATGTGTTAGATTTCATTTTTAAAAGAACATAAATGAATACATCTGCATGATGTAAAGAAGAGGAATATGACGATCATCAACACATGAAAACATAAGTTGTTGATAACGGAGCTCGTCCAAGAGGGACTACGTCTTTGGGCCCCGATGTCAAGATGGTGTAAGCCGCTGCAATAAGTGTTGTCAATAGTGATGATGTACATAAGAGGTGATGTCGCTATCATACAAGGAAAATGCCCTCACACAGGAGTGGCTCCAAGAGATGTTCCACTATAGGAACTCTCAGTCAAAAGACTCCTATCAGTATAACACAAACTCATGCATGATGATCATCCTGCCAACATGGCATAAAAGGGATCTCAATGCAAACATGCATGGTGACACATGAGTATCCCATCAACATACGACAAAGGGATCTCAAAACACAACATGACGAATCATGACAACAAGTATATCACACAGATGATTCCTCATCACGTCAAGAAGGAATCATGAAAACAAGTAAGAGACAAGATCCCACATTAAGCATCAAATAGGGATATGTGTAGCACAATACATAACAAAATAAGTACATGAACACACTGCATATACCTCACATCCAGGGACCATATGAAGAAACGAATGTCAAACTGCTAAAGCTAGTCGTACCATCAACATCGCTGCATCGAATCTCATGGAAATGGTTGCTCGCACATGAACGGTGACGCCTACACTCCACTTAGAAAAGTGGCCAAAAAATGAAATGAGAAAATGGAAAATCTGAACACACCATCAGATTTGTGGCATCGAATAGTGCCAAATTGTCTGTCAAATTTCTGAATTCTGAGAAAATGAAAATATGGGGCTTAAGGAATCTTTTAGATTCCCCCTAGATTCCTCAAAGATTCCCTCCTCTAGCTACAAATTGGCTTCTCATATCAGGAAACTGACTACGCCATTGGGTTCGTGTCGCTGAGAGGTGTAAGATCGACATAAAATTTGTCCAATTTGGACATTGCAAAAATTTCACCCTCCTGGAAATTTTACTCAGTCATGGTTCCACCTGCATTAAAAATTAATTAAAAAAATATTGCCTCGAATTTCGTGCCCGCTCCTGGTTCGTCCATGTTGTCTGTCGCACTGGGCAAATGCTGGGTTTATATTAATTTTCTGAGCGGATAAATCAATAATTCGGTTGGAGGCAGATTGGTATGAAGTCGGCATAGTAAGGAGGAGGTCGAGTGGCCAAACCCCGACCCTTCCTTTTTAATACATTGTTTGTTTTCGTTTAAAAAAAAATAACCGCATGAATTGATTTGGGGGTTGGGTCCGCATTGGGTGGCCCGCCCCATACCCTCCACACACGTAATATCTGTTGGCGCGTTTGTACGTTTAAGAGGCACATTAAATGAGGTTGTTTGAAGGGGTGTTGTACACGGGGCCGGCTCATGTGGGCCGAGCGGGTTCAGTCCCCGCTGACCTCTCTGATTTAATACATATGGTGAATAAAGAGGCGTGGGGTGGTGGCCCACCACCTCCTTTTTATATTGCCTTTTTTCTTTAATTTTTAATACTATTGCCTTTTTTTAATTTTCCGAAATTTGAGCATAGGAGTCATTTTAATGAGGCGAAATTTTTGTCCAGAATTTGGCCGGAGTTGGCCGGATTTCGTCCGCTGGAAAAAGTCCAAATTGTGTCTCCATTAACTTGCCCAGTGAACAAAAGTCAACCAAAACTTTAACTGCCTCTATCTTCCTCATTCAGACTCGAATTGACGAACCGTTCACACCACTGCGATCACAATGACGAGATCTTTAACATGAACCTAGTTTGATAATAATCCAAGCACTTTCATTTTTGAGCTTTCATAAGCCCTCTTTGTCCTGTGTGTGTCTCTGAAGCCACCTGGATCAATCCTCTCCACTGAGGAGCTTTTGGTCCTCCAAGAGCATGAAAAATAACCTGCAACTTCTTTGTACCTTGTCTGCATCACAAGCGTCCCGAAAGGCGTCGCTTCCCTCTCCTTCACCTTTGTTCTTCGGAGCCTTAAGCGATGAGCCGACACCTGCAACTTCTTCAACCTGTTGTACATTGTTTTTGCAAATTACATGCTTATCTTTCATGACCAACTAATGACCCAAGCATCCCATACTTGCCATGAGTTTATAACACATACTCAGTGGTCAAGTTTACATCAAGATGGACGCAATACCCTAGCTATGAAAACAAGGCCAACATATCATTGTTGCTTCAACAGGCGATGGAAAACACATCATCACTGCAACACATGATTTACAAAAATAAGGCCAAACACTATTGTTCCCTTGACAAGTGATTGAAACACAACATCACTTTCAGAGTGTAAAATGCAACACAAAATAAGACCAGACATCATTGTTGCTTAACAAGTGATGGAAAACACATCATCACTTTTACATTTTAAAATGCAATAAATGATTTACAAAAGCACGACCATGACAAGCTAAAATATCTAGAAACCATTTTTCACTTATCAAGGTGGATGGGTCGCCTCCTTGTGGCGCATTCGATGGTCGACCCACTGCTTCACTTAGTTCACGCACCAACACTTTATCTTTAAGGCGCTGCTCTGGATGGAGCCTCCAACAAGTGGCCCTTTGATGGCCACTTCTTTCGCAATGACTGTAATAGGTTTTCTTCATCCAAATTTTCTTAACATGTTTCTTTACCTATTGTTGAGAGGGTCTTTCACGCTTCATCTTTTTGTATGGTGCCATTCTTTTCCAACACTTAGAAAATGTATGGTTATGTAATCCATAAAAGGTACATGTTTTTTGATGTCTTGATGTATGTCCATCATTAACAACATGATTATAATTGAAATTAACATTCGAATGTCGAGATTGGTTATACCTTTCCTTGCCATCTCTGGTGTAAGTATGGCGATGAGAGCTTGCCCCAGCTCTTTCTTGCCGTGGGCACTGCCATGGGATGATGGGGATGTATTCCCATCATTCTCTTTCCTCGATGATTTCGAAGATGTCTCGGAAGAATCTAACACCTTCGAGCATTCTCCCTTGGTGTATCTCAAGCCTACAAGTTGAGGTCTCTGCATAACCTCCAATGGTTGAGTTCTGCCTTGGTTATTAACACCAAGTTCTTTTTCCTCCTTGTGCCTCGTCCTGGTAAGGAGCCTCTCCACATCTCCAACAGAAATCATACTATGTGACAATGAAACTGAAAGGAAATCAACATCTTTTACCTCCTTTGTCGATTTGGAAAGAACTGATGAGGACTGCTCATCAGCTGTTGTTGGTGATTCGCTAGCTATCTTGCCGCATTCCCCAACTTCCTTTCTGACATACCCAAGTTCTACCTGACGGGCTAATTCTTTTGCTTTGATGGGGTTGACAATGCCTTGGCCATTAATGTCCAAGCCTTTTCCTTCATACCCCATTTTCTTCAACATTTTGGAGCCAATTCTTGTGGTATGATTTTCAAAGACAGCGAAATCATCATCAGCACACATACATGAATTGAGAGAATTACTTTTTACCTCACATGGGTCATGCTGCAGCTTTTCCAAAGCCTCGTCCTTTGCTTACAACTGTCGTAGCAGACTATGTTTCTCCTCTTTCTCTTCATGTAGAGGCATCTTCAATTCAGTGTTATCTGTTTGAAGACTTTGGTTGTTTTGCTTTAGTTCTTCCAGGGCCTCTTCCATGGCTCACAAATGAAGCTGAAATTACTCCTTTTCCTCTGTCTCTTTCTGTAGAGTTTCATACATTATTTCCACCCTTTTGGAAATTTTGAGCATGGTCTCGTACATCGTTTTTTCATCCTCTGTCGTTGCACGTTCCATTGTTCACGCTTGCAATTCACATCAACGCAAAGACCGCTCTGATACCACTTGATCTAGGTACGGGTGTGAAAAAGGACCCTTCCAAGACCTTTTACCTTCATGAAGTGTTAGATTGCATTTTTAAAAGAACATAAATGAATACATTTTCATGTTGTAAAGAAGAGGAACATGACAATCATCAACACATGAAAACATAAGCTGTTGATAACGGAGTTTGTCCCGGAGGGACTACGTCTCCAGGCCTCGGTGTCAAGATGGTGTGAGCCGCTGCATTAAGTGTTGTCAATAGTGATGATGTACATAAGAGGTTATGTCACTACCATACAAGGAAAATGCCCTCACGTAGGAGTGGCTCCAAGAGATGTTCCACTACAGAAACTCTCAGTCAAAAGACTCCTATCAGTATGACACAAAACTCATGCATGATGATCATCCCACCAACATGGCATAAAAGGGATCTTAATGCAAACATGCATGGCGACACATGAGTATCCCATCAACATATGACAAAGGGATCTCAAAACACAACATGACGAATCATGACAACAAGTACATCACGCAGATGATTCCACATCACATCAAGTAGGAATCATGAAAACAAGTAAGAGACAAGATCCCACATCAAGCATCAAATAGGGATCTGTGCAGCACAATACATAACAAAGGAAGTACATGAACACACTGCATATACCTCAAATCTAGGGGCCATTTGAAGAAGCAGATGTCAAACTGCTGAAGCTGGGTGTACCATCAACATCGCTGCATCGAATCTCATGGAAATGGTTGCTCCCACATGAACGCTGACACCTGCACTCCACTTAGAAAAGTGGCCGAAACATGAAATGAGAAAATGGAAAATCTAAATAGAACATCAGATTTGTGGCGTCAAATAGTGCAAAATCGATTGCCAAATTTTTGAATTGTAAGAAAATGAAAATCTGGGGTTTAAGGAATCTTTTAGATTCCCCTTAGATTCCTCAAAGATTCCCTCCTCCAGGTCCTCTGAAAATTGGCTGCTCATATCAGGAAACTGATTGCGCCATCGGGTTCGTGTCGCTGAGAGGTGTAAGATCGACATAAAATTTGTCCAATTTGGACACTGCAAAAATTTCACCCCCCTGGAAATTTTGCTCAGTCATGGTTCCACCTGCATTAAAAATTTATTAAAAAATATTGCCTCGAATTTCGTGCCTACCCTTGGTTCCTCCATGCTTGTTACCGGGAATAGTGTCCACTCGGACGCTGCTATTCCCACTAAGATGGGTGGCTATCTTAGAAACAAACAAGTAAAGTCTACTTTCGTTTTCTTTTATGAAAATAGACAAGAGGAGAACCAAGAAGACCAACCTTAGTCTTGCGCTTGATTTCCTCTCCTTCTTGA
>APFE031208869.1:0-24043 GCA_000404065.3 Pinus taeda
TTGTATGAATACACAATCACTCAGAATTCACTTATGCTGCTCTGACTTCCTGTGTGTATTTGTAAACTGAGGTTTCTATGAGATGATGTTTTGAGTATTTAAACATTAAATGCCCTGACTTCTATGCATGAGCAGTGTTATAGCCTACTGAATATGATCAACTCCATAAGCCCAATGGAATTCTTTGTAATGTCTATCCAGCCAACCTATTTATTAAATTTAATTTACTAGAGTTAGCCCTCTTATCAACAAACAAAATCAATAATTTTTTTTGAGAGAGCCCTCTCAGGCTAGGGAGGCTAATCCTTAGTCAAAAGATTGGTCTGAAACAGTTACACAGAGTCTACCTAATCAGCAGCCCTTCAGTGCTTGATTTTTTGATAACAACCTCAATGGGCTTAAGTAGCAAAAGATGTAATTTCTGCCTTTCTTCAAAAATCTGACATTAATGACAGCTCTTGACCACTTTATATACATCAGCAAACAATGTTGGCCAATAGTATCCTACACGGAGAATTTTGTTTTCCGTTTTTTTTCCAAAAGAGGTGACCACCACAATATCCTTTATGGAAATCCTCCATGACTTGTTGTGCTTCTCCTTCCACCAAACAATTCAACAAAACACCACCGGATCTTTCCAATAAAGTGCCGAATTTAAAATACAAAACTTTACAGCCTTCAATTTGAGAGTTCTACCTTTGTTTCTAGCCATGCCGGGTGGTGGTGACAAATTTTGCATCACATATATGATATTTGAATACCATGGGGAAAGAAAAAACATTTCAGATACCTGAATTGATGAACCTTCCTCATTTTCATCAGACATAACAGTGATCAGATTTATGTCTAAGGCGTGTAAGTTTGTTTCAGCCATTAACTTTGCCAATCCCTGACCTTTAACAAGCTTGGTGGGCTTTATCTCCACATCGTACTCCAACAAGGTTGCAATCCACTTGCCTCGTCTTCCTTCCAGATCAGTCTGCACTAAAACATCCTTGACAACAGCATTAGGAACATAGGCCAAAGTATGAGAATGCAAAATATATACCCGAAAATCTTTTAATGCCTTCACAAGTGCAAGAGATTGATTTTCAATGATGTTGTACTTCAGAGCTGCGTCTCTTATAGTTCGGCTGAAAAAAGCTATTGGTCTTTCATAGTCATCTCCCTTCTACATTAAGACAGTTGCCATTGTATGCTCTAAGGCAAAAGAAAACAATATAAAATCCTGAGTGTAGTCCGGGCTGATTAGAACCAGAGCTGAAGAAAGAGCTAATTTGACTAAGTTGAAAGATATTATAGCCTCTTCTGTCCACGTCACTTGGTTGTCCTTCTTAAGCATGTTTGTAATCTCTCTCAGATGTTCAGCAAGATTAGGAACAAAGTGGCGCAAAAAATTCATCTTACCATTAAACGATTGAATCTCCTTCTTATTCCGAGGCAAGTCAATTTGTTGAATTGCTTCCACACGTGCTGGATCAATATGAATGCCATCTTTTGATATGATGTGCCCAAGTAGTTTGCCCTCATCCATGGCAAACAAGCTCTTCTTTGGATTCGGTGACACACCATATTTTATGCACTTTTGAAAGACAGTTTTCAAATGATACAAGTGTTCTTCATCTAATTTGGAAAACACGGTAAGATCATCAAGGTATACAACCAAAAAGACATCCTTCTCATTTGCGAAATCCAATTCCATTGCCCACTAAAAAGTGGCACCCACGTTCTTCAAACCGAAAGGCATGTTGGCGTAATGAAAAGTTCCCCACGGGGTGGTGAACGTTGTTTTGTCCCAGTCATCTTCATGGACCAAAATTTGGTTATATCCAGAATAACCATCGAGTAGCGACATCTGAGATGCTCCAACTACTCGCTGAAGTATATGATCCATTTTGGGCAGCGGATAATTATCCTTCAATGAAACTTTATTGAGATAACTAAAATCAATGCACAAGTGAATGTCGCCTTTCTTCTTTCATACGGGCACCAAATTAGAGATCCAATCAGAAAATCTGATGGGAACAATGGTTCCTGACATGTACAACCTATTTATCTCCTTCTCAATTGATGGCAGCAATTTTGGATTTAGCCTTCTCAACTTCTGTCTGAAAGGTTTTTTATTAGGCTTAATAGGAATGGTATGCTGAATTATATTGGTATCATATGTCTTCAAGTCAGAATAATCCCAAGCAAACACATCAGCAAAAGATGACAACAAACTAATATATTTGGCCTTTACCTTGTGTGGCAATGCTTTGGACAATTTTACCATTGTTGGATTGGTCGTTGTTCCGATATTGACCTCTTCAACACCCTTCTCTGTTGGCTGCAATGTTGGCTTGTGGCTACGTCATCTTGATCAAAGAGCTCTTCTAAAGGTATCAAGCCTTTAGGAATGATGTTATCCTTTAACTGCAACGCTTCCATTTGATTGATCTGCACATCATATTTACCATCATCATGTTCTACATAAATTGAGGTATCTTTGAACTTACCTTCGTTTTGCAGAAAATCATCAATCTCCTCATCCTCTTGGAAAACTTGCCAATATCTCTAATTGTCTAGGACAGTCGGATGATGCTTGATATGGATTTCAAATTTATTACTAGAGTTCATAGGAATATTCAAATTACTTGTTGCCTTAGCAAGTGCATCAGCAATGCCATTTTGAATGCGAGGCACACACGTCAACGTATAATCTGAAAACAATTTCAAGATGTCTAGAACAACATTTTGATAAGCTCGCATCCGAGGATGTTTTGCTTGATATTCACCTTTTACTTGCTTAATCACCAATTCGGAGTCACCATATACTACAATCCTCTTACCATTCAACTTTCTAAGAATTTTTAGGCCAGCAATCAAAGCCTCATACTCAGCTTCATTGTTTGAACAATCAAATTCTAGTTTGTCAGAACATACCCGCACATTACTAGGCACTTTGTTTGGAGCAGACAAAGGACTGGGTACCCAAATTCCGATTCCAGCACCATCATTTCCCACTGCACCATCGAAATCCATGGTCCACAGGCTCTTCATCTTCTTCTAGGTGCTGAAACTCTGTCACCTCAGGTTTTCCTGCTTGCTGTCCATTATTTTCAGCTTCTTGCTCAACGGTGTTCAGCTATTCATGTCCCTCTCTCTTTAAAACTTCTCTGAAATTCTCCATTATTCCTAGAATATCATCTGCCACAACTAACTGACTATCTATATCATTGAAACTATCTGAATACAAAACAAAAGACTCAATATATGTATGTACATAATTGATCGGATGATTAATTGGTTTCTCCTTGCTTGTAATCATGTATTTCATTTTTTGTTCCCGGTACAATTTTCTCATTTGGCCAAACACAGGAATTGTTGCATAGGAGAAATCTAGTTGTAATGTCCCTTTCAACTTCACTCCCCAAGGTCGGGAAAGAAGCATACCAAACCTGGGAGGAATGTCTTCCACAACCACATCCATCAAAACATTCTTCGTGGGGAACTGATCCAAACTTACGACCAAGTCTTTGATAAGCCCAATACATCTCACTCTACTGGAATCAAATGAAAAGAGATCATGGTATCTCCATGTGACATCCAAACCCAACTTCTCCATTAGCTTTCAGCATAAGATTGTGGGAAGCGCCAGAATCAAACATGGCATTATGTAACACAAACTCATGCAATCTCAAGCTGATATAAAAAGGTGGCACATCATTGTCCAGAGACTCCATTCAATGCTGGTCCAAACATCAGCTCAAGTTGATCATCCTCCGCACTCACCATATCAAACATTGGATGAAAATTCAAAACTTAGAGACCTGACCTCTATAATTGTTGTTCCTCATTAGTTCAGTCAAGGGAATGGAAACCTTTAATTTAGAAATTTCATTTTCTAAACTAAAATTTGAGGGCCTTTCTACCTCTTTGGCTGGAAAATCCTTTCTTTCAGCTTTATCCTTTGGAACAAGTGGCTGATTTGACTTTTCTACTGATGGTGACTTGTTGATATTGGGATCAACTGCCTCTTTCCCTTTCCTTTATGCATCAAGTGCCTCATTCTTGGATGTTGGAGTTTCTTTTCTCTTCGGGATTAGGTTGATGGGTAAATTTATGTTTCTAAGTGAATACTGACACTGCTGTGTAGACAAGGTGTTCATATAGTCTCTTTGGTACTCATCGGACTCTTCTTCAAGAGCGTTGTCATTCGCCAAAATATAATCCCCATCTTTTTGTACTGCTGAATTTCCTGCATACTCATCATCCTCAGTGATAAAGGTGGGAATATAATCAGGAGTAAAGAAGTGATTTTTGTCTCCTAGTACATTGTCTTCATCATCAAATTCGTGACCAACAAAATTTTGCTGAAGAGGTGTCTTGCTGCTGTTGTGGTGCCGGTTCTTGTGCTTGCTGCTCACGTTGTTTGATCCTGTATTGTGGCTGCTGCTGGCCACAGAAATTGGGGTTCTGAATCTGTGGTTCAGGCTTATCTAGTGTTAATCTTGCAATCATCTTTTCTACCTTGCGGAGTACTTGATCTGATGTCGAAGCTTCTTCCTTTATTGAAACTCTCTTCTCGGCTTTCAATCTAGCTCTTTTGTCATTCAAATTTGCTTCAACACTAATAGCAATTTTTTGCATCTCCTCTAAGGTAGGCGGATCTCACTCTCGCAATTGATACGCCATATCAAGATCAAAACCATCCGGGAACTTAAGCAAAGCTGACTTTCTAGATGGCCTTAAATCATCGGGAATTGCATTGTAAACCATATTGAATCTATTACAGTAGTCTTGTATGGACTCACCGACATTCCACTTGATCTTGGTATATTCAGAAGTGATTTGAAGAGGATCTTTCTTGACCTCCCAATGATCCAAAAATTGTTTTTGGAGCTCTTCTAATGTAGGAATACTTCTAGTTGCCAAAGCTCTGAACCATTTTCTTACTTCACCGCCAAAAGTTTGCACAAAGAGTCCCATTGTTACATTTTCTTCATCAATTTCATACCGCTCAAAGAAATCCAACATTTTGTCCACATGCTGTTGAGCCAGACCACTTTGAGGAGTGCCATCGAACAATGGAATCTTACTTTGATAATCTGCAGGCATGTCATCCAAAACTTGAGGTAGTGCAAGAGGAGCAAAACGAGCAGCCATTGCTCTTGGTGGATTTGCAATCGGCCTTGGAGATGTTGGGGGGGTAGGTGTAGCTGAGATGTGAGGCATATGAGCAGGGGTGTGCAGAGGAGACGCAATTTTAGGTATAGAAGGAGTAGATGAAGGTGAATTGACTACAGACTTTTGATCAGAAATAATAGGCTGCACAGGGCTAGTGGGAATGAAGGGCGGTTCGGTAGGATTTCTGGAGGTGGATGCCATGATAGAAGATCCAATGATAGCAGATGCAGTTTCTGTTAGCTTCCTGCTACAACAGGTATTCATTTTTCATGATTGGCATTTCACAGGCCAAATATGTCGTACTTTGCTTGCTGCAATGCTCCATATTTGCTCAAACGGTCTCCAAATGAAGAAGGTTACTTCAAGTTCATCCAATTGCCTTCAAATTTTTGTAAAGTTATCCCGGTATCGCTATTTTTAGTTAAAGGGAGGTCCAAACAGTTTAATCTTGGTCTCCCTAGGTTTAAATTTCCTGTTTTAGAATATAGAGATTGTAAATCTGTCCAAACAGTTTAATCTTGGCAGATTCTTAGATAGGTAGAGAAACAAACGAGCTCAATAGCTTAATCTGAGCTCCGGTAGAAATAAGGGTAGTATGTAGATAGGAAAGCATTAAAAGGAAAAAGAATGACGGGTTTGCAAGGCTAAGTGCAGCCCCAAGCAAAAGAAGAAAAAATGCTAGGCAAGTAGGCTGGGTAGGTGGATCTGAGGTTGTTGAATTGCTGACCAGTTCCAGGTTTTCAGGTATAATATCATGTATAACATAATCAGCAAAGGTTTGTAAGCAAAAGGCTCAAAATAGGTATAACTGACTCCCCTTCTCTGTTTTCCTCAATCGTTAACTAACTTCCCCAAAAGAGGTCAAGATCTGCTTGACACTTCTTAAGTTCATCATCTCCATAACACTGGCTTGAGTAAAGATCTTCTTTACTCAAAGTTGTTCCATATTTTCTCCCAAAGTATGGTCCTACCCCCTTGTAATAGCCTAAGCTCTCCCGAACTTAGCGCTTTCTTACCATCTCCATATTAACCGCTAACATTATTATTTAGCTCCCTATTCTTCCCATCCCCTTATTAATATTATGTAAAATTCCCCTATGTAATATCCCTCCCCTTGGTTGAAAAATAACCATAAGTACTCCCGGGAATTGCTCAGTTTATCTAAAACTCAACAAGAACCCTTGACCTCCAAAACTGCCTTCCAGATACGATGGACTCCTTCCAAAGTATAAAATCCCTCCGAGGTAGTCAGACCCCTTCCGAAACCTCAAGTACCCTTCACACCCACTTACTTACTCTTTCCTCCTCAAATCCGTTTTCGCATCGCACCTTCGCAATCTCATCTTCATGCCAAACATCACCCATCTGTTCCCTACCGATGCGATGTCGTGATATCGGCGATCGACGATTACAAACACCGAGTGTCCAACCCATTCACCTCTCCGTCTTCGCCGATGCAATATTGCGATATCGCCTATCAGCAGTCGCAAGCGCCAAGTCTCCAAACCATTTCGCCCCTCCTTCTCCGCCGACGCGATATCGCGATATCGCATCGGAGTCTCTTCACCACAGTACCTCCAGTATCTCACCACGTCGCACTATACCAGGGACCCACAGATGACGTCATCCACCGTACAGCTGACGCCATGCTTACGTCAGCAGCCAGAAAGCCAAAAAAAAAAAAAAACTTCGCGCAGGAAGAAAAATCGCACTTCAGAGCTCCAGATCAAGAAACGGAGGCAGTTTTCGATGCACGAATAGCGCTTCGCGCTATTCGCGCATCGCTACGAGAAATAGGCCATTTCGAGGAATCTTCTGATTGCCGAGCCCATTGCGCGCCGAAAAAGCCCGAAAATCGCCCGATCGTGCTAAAGGATCTGGTTTAAAGACAACAGCAGATCATTCATAGAGTTTAAAGTGTATCAGATCAAATCAGCAGGCATCAAGCGTGTCAAAGAGTATCAGTCGATGGTGGAATCCATCAATATAGCGGAAAAGTGTATCAGCGAATATTTTGAGCAGCGGCCCGAAGCAAGAGAAAATTGAATATCTTCCAGCAAATTCATCAAAGGAGAGCAAAACCACTTGAAGCTCTCAAATCATAATTATTGCACATTCAATTCACTCCAACACCGAACTGCATCCCCAAAGCACAATCATTCAGCAGCACCGCATTTGGTCCCCAAGGGCCACCTTGTCACCTGTTCCAATCCAGCTGCCCCCAGTGTAGCCAAAAAGATTTACTTGCATTTAATTCCAGCAGCATTCAGATTTTGAAGAGTTCTAAGAAGACCTGTCAAGGTCATTTGTAATGATGTCTTTCCAATATTTTGTTTATAAATACAACCCCAGGCTCTGTTGTGAGGGGTTGGTTGGTTGGTAGTAGTTGTTGGTCAGTCTTCTTTCCAAAATTTTCTCTGAGCAAAGACTCGCACTGTAACTGTCATAAATTTCCATAATCAAATATTGCTAAAAGCATGGATTGCGAAACAACCTGATGTTTTCTCTTAGCCAAGGAATGATCACGGAATTCTTGTGCTTCTACAGGATTCAATAAGTTTTCCTCTCCCCTGTTTTATTTTATGTTCTTATCACCTTTCCGCCTTATAAATCGCAGGAAAAAAGAATAGCTTAAGATTTGTTTGAATACACCTTAAGTTCAATTTCTGTGTTTTTCAATGTTTTCTTCAGAAACGGTTATGAGCTTGTATTCTTAAATGATCTGGTTTACGCTGTTTCTTTCACATATGAGTGCATGTCTTAGGAATTCTTAACTGCTCCGGGATCCCACTCATCCACTTCTCTTCTCTATCAGCATGATGAAATGATTCTCCTTTGCCTTTCATCCCTGATGTTCATTTCGTACTTTCAGCAGACCCAGTATTGTATCCTATGTGGCTATCCCGCTCCGTATCCTCTTGTGACCAAGAAAACACTCAAATGCCTCAATCTGTGACTCCATGCCCAATGGTTCGAAACTTATAACACCTTACTGTGCCTCTTAGCTCGAGAATCCTACCCTCTTCCCAATCACAGTCAACATTCCCTTGAAGTCAGAAAGCTAACCTAAAATCATCAACTAAGGTTGAATCAAAAGGAGAGAGCCCTCTCCGATTGCAGGTGGGCTAGAACCTGCAGTCAGAAGATTGGTTTGTGGCTACCTCAGCCATATCCCTATTAGGAGCCTAGGGACAACCTGAGCGATAACAGTTTCTAGAAAATCAATGATATTTGTCACCTCAATTGTAGTTTGGAGCTGTCTTAAAATAAAATTCTCAATAGACTTATTAGACTTTTTAATTTCAAGAGCTACAGCAAAATCAGAATTTGGAACTATAGAATGGAGAGCACTTTCAGATTTGGTTTTAAACAATAGCAATTCAAACTTTTCATCAAAATCAAGTTCTTCAAGATATTCAAAAATTGCAGGACATGAACGAGATTTAGTCACGGGAGTCACAGAGCTTTCTTGATGAAGGAGTCTTAGAATCAAATTGGGATTTTTGTAGACAGGAGGCAGATTGGGATCTTGATTAGCTCTGGTATGTCTTCTTGAAGCTAGTATGATTTTTCAAAAGATCAAAGGAACATAAACAACTCTCTCATCCTATGAATTCAGAAGTTGATCATCCACAGCTTCGAATTATCAAATGTACTGGGGTGTTCTCAAGTTAGAGTTCCAGTTAATGAGACTAGAATGGAGATTGACTGAAGTAGCATTTATCTACTTGCGCTCATGCAAAGCAAAAGCGTTTCGAAGGCTACCTGGCTAATCTTTAAACTCCGTCTGTAGTTTCAAAATGAAGAATGCTAACACACAATCAAATTAGTCCCTAGTGGAGTCGCCACTATGTTAGAGCCTAGATTTGTCTTAGGCTAAAAAGGAAAGGTTCTAGGTCCACATGAAACCATGCTCATCCTCGTAGCTAGCCCTACGAGGATAGGAGAGGGCTCTCTCCATGTCAAAATCGGAAAAGATATTCGATGGGGCTCGAGATGACTGAAATAGGAGCTAATGTTAGGCTAGATATAAAGTATGAGGGTTTGATTTGAGTTTCTAGGAGTTTTTTGTGTTGAAACAGGGAAAGGGAAATTTGGCACATTTTTTGCAGAGGTCTGAATGGAGCAAGGAAGGCGATTTTCTTGATGCTTTTAAAGGGAATGAATGGGTAGATTAGACTGGTGAGGAGCTAAGGAGAGCAAGAAGGTTTCAAGGATTCTCCTTAAATAGGTGAAAAAATTGAAAATCAAACAAATTTAAAGGTAGAGCATAACGATCTATGGATTCTACCTTAACACTTCATTTGTTCAATTGCAAAAGATGAGAGAAGGAAAATGATACACATAAAAAATTACAATTACTAAGAGAAGCACACCATCAAAACATAAAGCCACATGGATCCCAAACAGTGCTGCAAAACCCTAGTCTTTCCTTAGCCAAAAATGCAGAGAAACTATGTACAATGATATGCCAAAGTAATCCCAAGTGTCCAACCCTGAAAATGACTTAGAGAATACATGATATAGGCTAGCCCAACCCATTTCCTTGCCTCTAGGGGTCGAGCTCATCATTCTAGGAGTTTTTTCAACCAATTCTAAACCAAGCAATGAAATCTAAGCAATCAAAACAACTTGCCTCTATATGTTAGGAAACTGATTCATTCATTAAATTTTCACTTGTTAGTGAATGAATCTTCTAGAACTAGTAAATAAGTGCAAAAATTACATCATATGTATCCAATTACATCAAGATAGATCAAAAATTACATCAAGAAGCAAAACTAGTCAAACTGGCAGAATTTATGAGCTGGAAGGTGAAACATTGGGCAAAAATCCTCTGTGCGCCACGCCAAAATCTGTGTGCGTCGCGCCACTTTGGAGCTGACTTTGAGGCACTTCTTGAAGTCAAAATTGAGCCAAAGTGTACTTGTTGGAAATCCTCGCTTGTCTACTTTCCAACCTAAGTGGAATTTTTGGATTTGGATGTCATTTACCCCTCCAAAACTACAATCTTGCAAGACTGCTTCCTGTGTGCCAAAATAGCAGCAATGAGGTCATTTTTAGGGTGTTTTTGACCCTTTAGGCAACCCAGAACTTGATGAAATCCTTAGGTAATCCATGAGCATGCATAACTTTTCATAAAAAACCCATAAATACAAAATCTTCCTCCAGAATATCTCCCAATTATAAGTGCGCGCCAAGTGGCGCTACACGTAGGACTGAAAAAACGTGTTTTTAAAGCCAAAAATTCAAAATTGACAAAAGTTTCTCCAAATTCCTTGAAATTTGGGCTGAAAGTGCCTCATCAAGTTCCATGCTCAACCAAAGAAGATTCAACCAATATCTAAAGACGATCATGCTCTTTTTGCCTCTTTTGCTTCTTTGTTGCCTTCTTCAATTTTGCCTTCAAATTTCTTATTCGCGCTTTGGAACTCATATTGCATGCCCTGTAATGGAAAACCATGTGCCTCAACAATGCTTTCTCCTTATCAGCCTTTTCCAACAGTCTTTCTAGGTGAATGTTGATTCCCCTGAGCCAAGACTCTCGATCATCATTAATCACTTGTTCCAATGTAGTAAACTCAATCCTCCTCCTTTGGGCAGCTTGGCGATTGTCGCGGATATTTTGCATTTCCATGATTTCTTGCTGATCTTCAAGCTGTTTGTTCCTCTGCTCTAAGTATTTGATGATCCACTTAGCCCTCTCCAAGTTGAGGGATAAGGCATTGATCTCTGTCTATTTCTCCTGAATGACCTCTCTAAGGTGTGCACTTTGCGGGCCCATATCAGTATTGTCATCCTGAATGAGAATGAAGTCAGTCTCTTGCTCACCTGAAGTCCCCTCATGTTGCATTGCCCTCTTGCCTCGGTCCTGTACTTGTACTTGTGTTTCTGATGACGGCAACGAGACCCCTTCCATCTCAGGTGGAGATAATACTTGTCGTTCTGCTGCAAACAATCCCCTTATGCCTCTCTGATAGGTAACATATGTCGGCACAATGGTAGTCTCTGCCTCCTGACCTCCATGCTGCTGTGAAGGTTCACCTGGATCATGAAAAACCTCCCGATGAGCCGCTAAAGCTGTGAATAACTCACGGGAGATGAAGTCTTCCCATGTGATACCCTGCAGGCCAAGCTGATGTACAACAATGATCTTGATGAGCGCGTAATGATAAATGTTCTTGTGCTGCTATTCTGGACTCTTCCTCCGCATAAGAGTGGGCATCCTCTTGATGTTTTGGTACATGAAATATGGAATGTTCATGAATTTCACTCTTGTAAAATGCATCAATAACCTAATATGGTATGCATAGAGGGCTGAGAAGCGACCTTCACAATTGAAGTATCTAATAATGAGTCTCATCAACGGCGCATAAGATTCCTTTAGAAACTGAAATGGGAGTAGTCTCCTGAGCTGCCTCAAATAGCTAGGCCTGATGTAAGGTTCATAATATGATCTATCTAGCTGCTGCCCTTTGTTCCACTCTTCTCCTATATTTGGTATCCGGGTGGCCTGAGAGATGGTTTCTGGTGTCAAGGTAAAGTCTACTCCAGCAAGAGTAACATGACTATCATGCAAATGTAAGACAAAAAACCGAACTAACTCTTGATGATGCTGGATCTGAGCTATCATCTCATAATACTAAAAGCATGACATTTGCTGAAAGCATGTCATCGCAAGCGAACAGGCCTGCAATTGAGTTAAGGAAGTAGGATCTTCTCTGACATGTCTACCACCTTTTCACGGCCTTCTCGGCACATTGATCTCAGTGGATGAGTCACTCCTTTGCTCATACTCTTGCTCATATGATGAATTTGTCTCTGTCATAATGCTGCAATGTGTATGTTGAGTAGGTGTTTGGTTTGGCAAAGAGAAATAAGTGATGTGTTTTCAATGCCAATGTGCCACAGGAAAATGAGGAATGTGAGGAAGAATATGGGAGGGGGAAAAGTAGATGATGGAGCTTGCCAAGTGACAATGTGCAACAGTCACTTTGAGGGATGTGGGAATGTAGGGATTTTGGAAGTGATATGGGAAAGGGAGAATGATAGGATCTTAGGATATGGAAAATGGGAAGCAGGGATGGGATTTTAGAGGATAAGGGATTAGTTATAATGACAGGGATATGAGAAAGGAAGGGATCACAAGTAGGAAAACAAACTTGGCACCAAAATTATAATTTGAAAACACCGATTCATCAACACCAAAGGAGCAACTTTTAATACACAGGGTTTATGTTCTCACACCATGAACCTTTGAATCTTCCCTCTAGACAACACCCCGCACAAGGTAAATTTCAATGGAAGGACTCTTGAACTTACTTGGAGTAGAATAAATGGCTTTTTGTGAGCTTGGATGACAAAAGTAGCATGAAACTGGCCTGTCAGTTCTGTGCGTCGTGCACAAACCCAGTGCGCCGCGTTGTGTGGGTGCGCCGTGATAGTGGAATTTTACACTGTGAATTTGCCCTCTGTGTGCCTTGCGGCTTGTGTGTGTCGCGACCTCCTCTGATGCACCGCGCAACGTTTTAGTGCATAGTCTCAGCCGTTGAAAAACACAATTTGGTCCTCCAATCCTCCAGTTGATATCCTTTGACCTCTTGGCACAGCAAAATGTGTTTCAAGTGATGAACATGGCTCATGGAGTAATGGGTTGATTTTTGATGAAGCAGTGATGAATTTGTGCTTTGGAGGTCCTGTGCGCCATGCACAAACCTAGTGCACCGCGTCGTGTGGGTGCACCGTGCCCTTGAGAAAATACACAGTGTATTTCAGCTCTGTGTGTCACGCTCTGTGGGTGCGTCGTGCCACCCATTTTATGCACCGTGACTCCTTTCAGCTCACAACTCCAGCATTTAAATTTGAATTTCACTCTCCCATAGCTTGGCTCAGCTTTCCAATGATCTCTTGGCATAAAATGATGTTTCAAACAATGAAAAACCGTGATATAGTGATGATTTTGATTTTTGCTTCTCAAAAACCCATTTTCTTATGTTTAGTTTTTGGCACTTTTTCACAATTAATACAACTTTGCCTTTTTGTTTCCCCCTTGATTTTTGACTTGGAATGATGAATTTCTTGGCAATTTTTGCAGGGACGGTGGCATGTCTTGACCAAGGAAGACCAGGGTTGCACCTGGAGATTTCAACAACTGAAAAACGTTTTTGAAAATTACATGGAAATATACACAAAAAACGAAATGTCGACTTTGCTTCAAAACAGAGTTTTGAAGAAAAGTCATAATCTATCCATATGACGATGAAATTCTTTGAAATGAGAACTTATTAAGGGCCTCCCTTAGGCCTGCTAGCTTTATTGGACATCTTGAAGACACAACTTGAGAAACCCTAGACCTAGTGAGTGAAATGACTCTTACTAATCAAAAGACTAAAACAAGGCTGTAAGTGACTCAAAAACTTGATTTTGATCGACAGACCTGAGTCATAATGGTAAGGCATGAGGGGTAATGAAAAACAAGTCCTTTCCGTTGGATTATGGCATGCCCCTAGCAGAATGCAACTGAGTGAAGCGAGTGAGACACCTACAAATGAAATGCAATAAAGAGAAATGATCTCTGATGGAGGGATGTAAAGACCGACTCTAACAAGGAAGTTTCCTTTTATCTGTTGAATGACTAAATCCGAGTCTCCCAAAACTGATATCTTGATTGTCCCTAAACTTTTGACCAATTTAAGTCCTAGCAGCAAGGCCTCATATTCAGCCATATTATTGGTGCATTTGAAGTTTAACCTGTAAGCATGACCCTTTGCGTGATCATCTTGTAGACTATGCACCCAAATTCCAGCTCCTGCTCCTAGTTTGTTAACTGAACCATCAAATTCTAAGTACCAAAGGGTTTCATGTTCGTAGTCAGTATCAGGAGTCCCATTGATTTGCTTTATGGGAAGATATGGTTCTTTAGTTTCAGATGGTTTCTCTTGATTGTCTAATATACCATTGTTCTCAAAAATTTCTTGAATTTGAACACTGGGCTTTTCGTTTGAGGTTTCTTCTTATTCAACTACCAAAATTTTTACATTAGTTGGACGATCAATTTCAGCATTGTAGAGAACGAAGGAGTCCATGTCAGAATGCAAAGAGTAGATAGGGAAATTTTGGGGTTTCTCCTGGCTATTGACCACATATTTCATCAAAGTTTCTCTATACAATTTCTTTGGTTGGCCAAATACTGAAATAGTAGCATAGGACATGTCTAACTGTAGTGATCCTTGTAGCTTTTCTCCCCAAGATCTAGACAACAACATAGATCTTTGATCAGTCCTAGACATCTGACCTGGCTGGAGTCAAAGGAGAATAAGTCTTTGTATGGCCTGGTAATATCTAGTTTCAAGTTCTCCATCACAGATTTAGGCATTAAGTTATGAGAAGCACCAGAATAAAACATGGCGTTATGAAGTGTTTTATCATGTATGTTCAGGCTTACATAGAAAGGAGGGACACCTCCATATATTGATTTTCCGTTTACCTCAGATCCAAAAATTAATTCGGGCTAGTCATCGAAAACATTTACTGAATATTGATTCATAGGAATTTGGAGTGATCTGCTAATTTGACCTCTGTAGACATCAGTTTTAGCCAATTATAATAATGGAATGGCTATCTTTAATTTGCCTATTTCAGTCTCAAGATTGAAAGGTTTTTCAGTTTGAGTTTTTGTAGTTTGGACAATGGGATTTTCTTTTTCTGTGTTTTTCTCTTTTTCAGGAGTGGTGTTATGGGCTGAAGTTGGCTGCAATACAACTTCTAGGGGTTCTTCCCCATTTCGTTTGGGAGGAATGGAAGTGGAAGGTTTTGTGTTAAGTTGTTGGTTATCTGATACATCCTCCACTATTGGATTGTTTGGGTCAGGATCTGTTCTAGGAGGGACTTGTGCAGGGGGTTTGTTCATCTTAGCTTTGTTAGGCTGCTTGGTATCCTTTTGTTTATTAATTTCAGGGACATCTATTCTTCTGCTTCTTAGATTGTATTTCTTATGGACTTCATATATGGTTGTACCATATCCTTCCCTAAAATCAAATGACTCACCTGATTGAGTTTGGAATTGTTTGAGAGTGTGAGCTTCTTGGTCTTCTTGGGTCAAAAAAACTTGTTGTTCATTATTGAGACCCATTAAGTTGATTTGAGTGTCTTCTGGTGGTTCATCAGAAGTTGAGGCTTCAGCAAAATTTTCTTGGAATGAGGGCTTAATGTTCTAGTCAGGTACATTCTTTCCAATATTAGGGTTTTGATTCTTCCTAAAGTTTGGATTTCTTCCAGCATTACTTGGTTGACCATCCCAAGAAGATTTTCTCTCAATTGTTTCTACTCTATCTCCAAGTATATCCATTATTTTAATGATAGCATCTAATTTCTGTTCAAAAGAAGAGGGTTCTTCCTTAAAAGGTATCCTCCTTTCAGCTCTGGCCCTAGCTCGTTTAGAAATCAGGTTGGCCTCAACACTGACAGCTATACTCTGCATCTCTTCTAGGTTCCCAGGATCTCTTTCCCTAAGTTGGTAGGCCATATCAGAATCGAATGCATCAGGGAATTTGATCAAAGCCAAGTCTGGAGGAGGTCTGAGATTTTGAGGAATAGCATTATATACATTATTGAATCTGGTGCAGTAGTCCTGGACAGTTTCTTAAGGACCTCTCTTCAAGCCTTCATATTCTAATAAAATGTGGGGAGGGTCTTTCTTCTTTTCCCATCTGTTCAAGAAGGTCTGATAAAGAGCCTGAGGGTCATTGATACTGTTTGCAGGGAGGGCTCTAAACCAAGTTCTGACATCTCCGGTCAAACTTTGAACAAAAATTCTCATTCTAATATCATCATCATCAACCTCATATATTTCAAAATAATCTGTCATTTTTTTAATATGCTGTTGAGCTGTATATGTGCCTGTGCCATCAAAAGGAGTGATTTTGCTTTGATAATCTTGGGGCATAGCCCCTAGATTGACAGGTAAGTTCAGAGGAGCATACTTGTTTTCCATGGTAGCAGGGATATGTGTGACAACTAGTGCAGTAGGGACAACAATAGGAATATGGACAGTGGATGGAAGAGTGGAAGGGGTAGCCTGAGGTTGAGAAAAGTGAGGTGCTGATGGAGAACTTGGGGAAGGGGCAGTAAACACAGGAGGATTTGGTGTTTGTTCAAAGGTAAGCTTAGGTTGGACAGAGATCTGCAAGTGTCGGTCAAGATGTGGAGTAACAACTTCAGGCTGCAAATTTTCAAGGAATGTTGGATCTTGAACTGTGTGGGTTAATCTAGATTCGGAAAAGGTATCAAATGAGGGGCTTTCAAAATAGTTAGCAAAAGGTTGGTCCTCAAGGTTAATAGACCTCATAGGACAAGATTTTGATCTAGATAGAGGTCGAGAAATAGCAGAATTTTCTGGGCCCTCTTGTCTTCTAAGAATTTTAGGAATCAGATTAGGATTTTCAAACACAGGTGGTGGGTTTGGATCAAGGTGTGATCTGGTGTAACGAATACTTTTTGAAGCCAAGATTGTAGGTGTATAATTGGTTTTTCTGTAAGTATGTTTGACACTAAAACTTTAACAGTTTCTTTAAGACACTTCAAATGTGAAAATTGTGAATTTTCTTAAAGATTTATGAACTAGGGACTGATCAAGTATATGAAACCAACTGTCCGATCTATAAGCTAGACCAAAGATAGACTGAAGTAGCTTTCATTTACTTCTGCCATTGCAAAGCAAGAGTATTTCAAAGGCTTCTTGGCTAACTTTAGGCTCTGTCTGTAGCTTATGAGGTAGACAACAGAGACAAACAAATATTCAGGTCCCCATTGGAGTCGCCAATGATGTTATCACTTAGGTTGTTCCCAAAAGTTGTAAGAAAGGGAATATGGTGGAGGTAACCACAGAACAATCTTTTAGACACAGATTCTAGCCAATCTATATCCAGAGCGGGCTCTCTCTTTATGATTTAACTTTGTTTTCTGAAAAATGTTAGACTAGTTATGATGTTCAGGGGTTTTGTTTGATTTTTGGATGGTGAGATTCAATAGAACAGAGGTGCAAACCTTAGAAGTTCATTCCATTGGGCTAATGGAGTCAATGAGGAGGACTTTCTGGATTTGGTTTCTTAACAGAGGATGGTTTCATAGAGCAAGGTAGTCAAACAGGGAGAAAACAAAAGTTTGTATCAGATGGAATGGGTTTAAAATGGCTAAAGGGCAGTTAAGAATCCTTCAGCATATTCAAAGAGGGGAAATGGATGATTACTACTAAGGAGTAGTTAAGAATTCCCTAGTAAATAACCAATATGATAGAATTAGATAACAAGAGCAATTAAGAGTTACAATGTTTGTACTAATCCTGAAGAAAACACAGAGAATAATAATGAATGAAACACAGAGTGCAGTCAACCAAATTCTGAATTAATCTTTATCATTATCATTTAGATTGTGAAACACAGGTGATATACTGAAACTAGAAAAGTTACAAAATAGAAGATAAAGGGACTTATTGGTCCGCTGGTTGATTCAAGAATTCTGTGACAAGTCCTCTGCATCAATTCTACATCCAGTGAGCCTAGCAACAGTTGATTCCAAAAGCTTTTTTATTCCAAAATTTCAATATTACAGAAAAGTTTAAGAATGGTTCACCAACCCCGAATACTTCGTTAAAGGGGGTATTTATCCAAAAATATCTCATAAAATATCTCAGAGAGATAATATCTAGTGATGATTCATCGTTTTTACAAAGGATAGAGACATGTAGTCTCAAAAAAGGGAAGAAACAAATGATGTTGTGTTGACAACTCTGTCTTTGTCAGATGTGCTGGAGGTAGGCTTTGTAAGTCGGTTTACACCTGTCTATCACTGATAGTCTACGCTGGCCTGTTCCTTCTCGGTCAGATGTCTGAATTCTGATCTGATACGCTTTTATTCGTTTGATCCCCATTTATTTTTTTTCTCCACATTATGGTAGTTGACCCAAAATTTTCATTTAGCAAAGATACCAAACATAAATTTATAGAATTTCTAGCATAGCTTGCCACCACTCCGGTTCTAGTAATTTATGTCTCTACAGCTTTCTCAAAGTTTCATCAGTTTCTTTGTACTTGAAGAAATTGGGCTGGAGGGTGACTAGATGTCTCACTTCATGCTCAATATAGAATAAATTTTCCAAATGGTTGTAGAGGGCTTGGCTAGATGGAAGTGCCTTCTCTCCTGAAGTGCTTGATGATGCATTAACTTGATCAGTAGCATATGTATTCAGTCTATGTACATAATCTATGTGTCTCATCAGCCGATCATCACCTGTTAAAAGACTGGGTAGACCCTTATTCTGCAAAACTGCAAATTTTTCAGTAAAGGAATTAATCTCCACCTGCATGTCATGGCACCTCCTTTCCAAATTTTGCATCAGAGTTCTCTTGGTTAGAACTCTCTTGATCTCTAGAATGGTGCCTGTCCTATCTGTGATTTCCAGTGCTTGCAATTCTTCGCTGGTTTTGTTGTTCAAAAAATGTATTAGCCTGTTAGCTTGTTCAGGCATTTGTCCCAATAAAGCTCTAGTCTTTTGAATCTCCACTTGGGCCGCTACTATCAAGTCAATATGCTCATAAATGACTTCAATAGATCTCCACATATTGCTAAGGGATTGATTGATGTTGGCCCACAAAATGCCTTTAATTTCTCCCAAACGTTTATCCAAAGAGAGATCCTTTTCTAATGCTCTCACCTTATTCTCTAATGCTTTAACTTCCCTTGTCTTCTCTGCCACAGTCATCTTGGATTTGTCATAGCTTTTTTCTAGTTTTGCAATTGTTCCTTGACCAGTTTCAATTTAGATACTTGGAGTTTTAATTCCTCCATCGCTTTTATCAATTCCTCTGTGGTCACGCTAGTGATGTTGCCTGGTGTTGTTGTTGTTGCTGCTACTGATGTACTTGTGGTTATTTCTGCTGTGGATGCTGGAATAGTGGGAGGCAATGTTGTTACAACCATGGAAGGGCAGTTGTGACTGCAGGGATTACTTCAGGTGGCTGGGAGGTTGACTCTCCATGCTTTTCTTTTAGCGTTGTCTCCAATGCCTGCTTAGTATCAATTAACCTTTCATTGAGCTTCATGAGCAATTCCATCATGTCCTCCTCTAACTTCTGCTGTACCACTTCTGCTGTCTGAGGATGCATAGTAGGAGGCAATTTCAGCTGTTTTCTCAAGGCAGCAATATCTTCCTCTTTCTTGTTCATCAGTGCCTTTATGCCCTTTGCATCTTTTAGTTCATGTCCCAGCTCAATGATAATCTCCTCCAGAGATTTTATCCCATTGTTCTTAGCAAGAGAAGAGGCTTTATCCAAATCTGAGTAGAGGTGTTCTCCAAAGAGTTTTGCAATTTATGAGCTAACATAGCTTTATCAGCTAGTGTGGAGTAGACCATCTCTCCAGTCTGTTTGTGTAGCTCAATCTGGTCCATGGGATGAATATCCTTGGCTATGACCTCCAGATTTGTCCTGATGTAGTCAACTGCTGATTGTGGTTGCGGCACCTTGGGCTTAAAATAACTCATGATCATCTTACCCTCCTTAATGTCATAGGCAGACATCAACCTTTGTTGGTTTGTGGGGGCCATATTAAGATATTGGTTGTAAAGTTGCAGCCTTAGTGGGTCGTTTCTAGCCTTTATCTTCGTGAATGTCGTTTTGATGTCGGAGGCCTATTTTCTTTGTGGCCTACTAGATGAAACTTCCACACTATGTTGCCTTTCTAGCTCTTTCCTGTGTGAGCTAGTTGATGTGTCCACCACTGGGGAAGT
The DNA here is from genome assembly GCA_000404065.3 of Pinus taeda. NCBI lineage: Eukaryota > Viridiplantae > Streptophyta > Pinopsida > Pinales > Pinaceae > Pinus > Pinus taeda. The sequence goes on from APFE031208869.1 coordinate 19,955, forward strand.
CTGCTGGCTGACTACCCTTTCACCTCTCAGACTGCTTGTTGTTTCTTCAAATATTTCCTCTTCAGAGTGAGGATTTAATCTTTGCCTCTTTGCACCTGGCTGTTCTGTAGGTCCACTCATGAGTGTGGGGTCTTTCTTGTCTCTCTTTTTTCCTTTTTCCTCATTTAGAGGAGTCTGTAATGCAGGAATCTCTGCTGCTTTGTTTTGAACTGGAGGAATTTGTTGCTGTTGATCTGTCATTGCTGGTTGCTCTATGTCTTCCACTTCCTTGCCCTTAGAGATCCCTGTACCTGGTGTGTTGGCTTCTTGTACAGGCTGCTGAGAAGTTCCAGCAGAGGACGCACCAACTCATCTTTGTTGAGGTAGTTTGAAGGATACCTATCCAAAAGAGTCCAGGTCAAGGGTTTTTTCAAGGTCTTTCATAGCCCTCTCCATTTTTTCTTTCTAACTAATTTGTTCTACTAATGTACCCTCTACCTAGTCATCTTGATTAGCAAACTGTTCAATTTCAGGGATTCTATGGTGTACATAAGCTGACAACCTATTTCTTACTTTTCTGTCACTTATAAAGCTATTTGGGTCATATAGTACCCACCAAAACTTTCCTTCAATTTAAGTTGTTCCCCTAATATCTTATCAGCATCTTCGCATGCCTCCCTCTTATGGATGACAAAAGGGCCTAATTGGTTTTTTATTCTCAGCTGAGCCTTTTTCTTTTCACTACAAAAGTGGGTTAAATTTGCATTGATAAGCTGCCTGAAATACTCCAGTGCAAATAGTCTCATAGGCACATATTTGGGCAACTTGAAAGGGCACAGTTCACAGCCATATATTCTGATTTCAGTGTGATTTTGGTACAAGTACCAGTCACCTATCTTATACTATCTGGAAAGCTGTAAAATCTTCTTTATATCACAGAGATCCTAGGAGGAGGATCTCCTATCAATAGAGTGGTGGTTGGATGTACAAACAGGTCAATGAATTCACAATAGGTATAAGGGGATTCACAGACATTGTGGAAGACTGAGGTCCAAAAGATCACAGACCTCCGCTCTCCTGAGGAATCCAATTTCCTGATGGGAAATGAAAAACTGTCTGGTTGATAATATAGCAGAAGGTGGTAGATGAATGAAGTGTACTTGAAGACTCATTCTCTATCCAGATTGATGAATTTCTCATTGATTTTGTTGGCAATAAAAGTTGCATAGTCATACTTGACAACAGGGTTCTGTCCTAGAGTAAATATTGACAACCGAACCAAAGTGGTCTCATCAACAAACTCACTGGTCTTAAATCCCAAGATGAAGGATATCATATCAATTATAAGTTTTCCTATTTCAGTGAACTAGACATGCAAATATGGGGGTGGGCCTTGGGGCTGGCAATTTGGTTTCATGAACATTTGAGCAATACGGGTTATCTCTGAATTGGGCAATTGAGAGCCTTGCTCAAGCAAAAATCCCATGGAAAGAGGAGCCAGAGGCTGAGTGGGATGGAAGTGTAACATCTCATTGATAGATTCAACAGTTATGTAAAAAAGGACAGTTTGGTATGGGGTTATGACTGCTTTACTGACAGGGTCATAGTTGGCACAGCAGTGGTGAATAATATCTGGGAAAACATTTACTGAAGGAAGGTAATACCTGGGAAAATTAGATTCCCATATTCCATAGATATCAGAGTTGCTCAGATGACTATTCCTAATTCGGCAAACTGTGTGGAGGTGGTTCATGTCACCAGATAACTCTTTTATTTGAAAATCTCTGTCAGACAAGGGTAACCAATCCTAGTCCTTATGAGGTGCATTGAGGGGCACGACATTGAGGGCCACGGGAGATTCCATGTTTGGTTCTTGTGTTTCAAACTGGAGGTCGAGATTCTATGGAAAAATGGGCAAAACAGTAGTTCTGGGTGTCTTTCTCTGAGAGCTATTGATTGACTTTACCTGAATTTGGCTCTTTTGGGTAAAATTCACAGTGGAAAAAATGAAATTACCAGTTTGGGAAGCGAATTGGGGAAAATACCTGTGTTCAGGAGGAAAACAGTGTAATTTGTAGGTTGCAGGACAAGCGGCAGAGCACGACACTGGAGTTTGTTGGCCGGGTGGTGGACTGGACGTTCGAGCAATCAATCAGACGTAATTTGCATGAAAACAGTGCACAAAGAAAATGGACGAAAATGACATTTTATCGTGGTTTTAACAAAATTTTGGCTTTGGCAGGGCTTTTTGGCATTTATTGTCGGATGACATCATCGGGATGGGACATCCTGTCGTTTAGCGAAGGGTGGTAAGTGGTTTCCCCCCGCACCACTTTTGGGGTTGGGTGGTTTCGAGCAAGGAGGCAGTGATCACTGCGGGAGCGTGACGCGTGTCCACGGTACGGGAGCAATACTGCCGGCTCCCCGGGACTTAACGTGCGGCCGATGGAGGGGTCGCGATATGATCATGGACCGTCGGATGAGCGGGCCCAGATCTGATGGTGGGCGCTCTGTGAAGATAGTGGAGGGTTAATGCGCAGGGGCCCAATATAATAAACGTTAATAAATCATGTCGGGGCTATTTTTATTGGTTGGCGGGATGTTTAGGTTAGGTTATTAATTAATGTGGGGTTAATTAATTCCTCAAGTGCGCGGGGAATGGTTATTATAAGGTTTCAAATAAACCTATAATTCCATTTAAAACAACAATATATGGCTATAGTTTAGCTGAGGGTGGGAATAATAAATTTTTGGGGTTTTGCATATATTAATGTAATACGGGAGAGGGGAATAAGTATAGGGAGTTATACAATAGTGTTAATTGTTAATATGAATTTTAAAATGAAACTGAAAGCGCTAAGTTAAACTTAGGCTTTTTAAAGGGAAAAAGGGGTTTTTGTGATATTTGTACAATTTCCTAAGTAAAAGAGGTTTTACTTAGGCTTTTTATGAAATGAAGTGAGTGGATTAATGATACTAAGCAGATCTTAATATCTTTGGGGGGAAGTTAGTGAATGATTTGGGGAAAAACATGAAGGGGAGTTAGTAATAAAATCTGCCTCGCCTGAGCTATATCAAAATGTCTGTCATGCACTTGTGATAGGGATAAGATTAACACTTTTTGGAAACAAAATAAATCACAAGAATTCTTCTACAACACCACTCTACCTACCCAACCTACTTTGCCTAGCAATTTTTCTTCTTTTCTTTGGGTGCACTTAGACTAGCAAACCCTCATCATATTCTTTTCTTTTCATTGCAGTTCTATCTAGAGCTACCCTTATAACATCCAAGGGCTCAGGTTTAACAGTTGAGCTTGTTTGCTTCTCTACCTAGCTACCAAGATTGAACAGTTTGGGCAGATTCTATTCTCTATCTCTAACAAGTAAATCTAGACATGAATTAGCCAAAATTGAGTTGTTTGGCCATTCATCAATGGTGGCATAAATCAACAAGCTGCACACCATCAGATTATTGCAAAAATGGAATAGTAGTGGCATTTTGGACTTGCACACTTTCCTAGTCTATTTGATTGGGGTTCATTTCTTTCACTTTTTTGGCCATTTCATTCTTTTTGCCCTTTGATTTTTCTTTTAGGGCATACCCTCTTTACATTTTATTTAAATTTTTGTTTTTTGAGAATATGAAAAACCTTTGCAACCAGACAAAAATGTATGAACATATTGCAAAGCCAATCAATGTCAATCATGAAATATGACACCTATTGGTACAGGAACCTAACAGGGGATCCAGGTTAGATACTTGGTTTTCTTAGCGGGTCGGGTTTTTGTATTTTGTGGGTCATATCTCCTTTTTAAATACACAGCTATGCGGGAAGGGGACTCGTACTTTTGTATCATTTAGTTTCTCACTCGTTGGATCTTGGAGGACGAATCGAGTGATTCAGTAGTCTCTTGCCTCAGGTCGCGAGTCGTTGGCTCTTTTCCCAAGGCGCTTAGAGATAGTCATATCTCTGGCCTTTTTCTACCCTGGGTTTTTTGTATTTTATATAATCTATTTTATATAGAGAAATGAAAAGAAGGTTCAACTCTTGCTTAAGAAAAAAATATAAGAATTAAAAAACTTAAAAAATATAAACAAGTAAATAGT
>APFE031208869.1:24923-45965 GCA_000404065.3 Pinus taeda
TTTTATTTTTTTATTTTATTTTATTTTTCTGAATTTGGCTACTCCTATATTGATACAAAATATGATTACAGAGAGGCCAAAGTCTCGAGAGTTCTAGCCAAAGAGAAGGCGTGCTTACAAAATATTGCTTGAAAAACTGACCAGAGGACCTGCATAATGACTTGCTTTAATACTTGATATATCTGGAGACTGTAACTAAAAACTAGGACAGAATGTTTGGAACCAATCAAAAAACTAATATTGCGCAGCCCTTTCGTGACCAGAAGTTGACCCATAAACAGGTCGACCCGAGACAATAACGAAAAAGACAGTGACCAAGACAATGACCAAAAGACAGGGGAGTGTCGCCCACGCAGGGAAAGCCTGCCAGTCAAAATTTGCAAAAGACTTGATTCTAAGAATTGTAAAACAAGAAATGACTTTGGATCTGGAAGGGATTGAGCGTCTTCTTACAACAACTGAACAAAACCAGAAGGTGCAAACCTGTTCAATCTTCATGTGAGGTTGGAGGCGATTCTTCAACAATGCGGCAACCGAATTGGTCAGGATCTTCAAACTCAGAGGGTTGGCCCTCTTTACTTGAAGAACCACCACCTGCAGGAGTGCTAGGACCAACGTGGATGGTCGTTTCCTGTGTTGCTGAGCCACCTGGATCCTTTCTCTGAGTAATCTCAATCTGCGAGGATTCATTCTTGTCTTCCATCCACGGCTCCAAGGGAGCCCCTGGACCAATAGCCCCTGAACCAACAGTATCCTCACAATACTCAACGGTGACTAACGCAATGAAGTAGGAATTGCCTAGAGAGCAGGGGAAGCGAAAGCAAGCTGTGTGAGATTGGGAGTGGTGAGAGCACGCTTTTGTGATGAATTGCCCTTGTCCCCTGCCACGACCACTTCTGGTCACAGGGTACCTATCAAAGCAGAAGTCTGAAGCTTCAGACGAAGGGTTCGAGGTTGTGGAGGAAGGCTGGCAGGAGACACGGCCACGGGAGCTACCTCTTTTGTAGCTCATCCTTGAGCGCACTCTGGGCATTTTGAAGTATGCAGGAGGAGCGGAACAAACAGCAGCGGAGGAGACTGAGAGGGGGTGACAAAGGAAGATGCAGAACTGATTATTTGGAGCATGAAAGCACTGATGGATATCAACACCTTGATCTCAAGCTAGACAGTACCCTGATCTGTCTCAAGAGCGAGGAGCTTCAATCTTTCTAGACCAGCTTAAGCGCAAGGGAGGAGCAAGAGTGAAAATCAAGCAAAGCGCCATTATAGTTAAACTAAAAAACTAGAGAGAGGAAAGGGGCTGCATTAATACAACATTTAATTTTTTTTCCTGAGTTATGAACTCATACCCCATGCGAGGCTGGCTGGCGATGGCAATTAGCCACGCGCCCACCCTCCATGTCGCCGTTGTGCTGCTCGCCAGACTATACACCGGCATCCGGGAGGGATAGATCTTGTTGCACCAAGAGAGTGCAGTTGCCTTTGAGTTGTATATCATTAGAACTATTCAACGGACCAGAGAAAAATGGGAGCTGCTGATCGGCCCCTTGATTAGCCAGTCTATCTACTGCCTTATTAGCTGTTCGTCGAATGTGCTTGAAGGATATGCTGCGAGGAGTTTTGAGCCATTCTTCAATTTGTTCTAGTCTACTTAGAAGCCTCCAACTCGAAGCAATATTTGTAGCTGAGGATCCTGATTGTATCCGGATAGCAGCCTCTATTAGAATTTGTGAATCCCCTTCTACCTCTAGAGGGAGCAAGTTTTCTGTTTTTGCTATGCGTACACCTTTCCATAAGCTTTCAAGCTTAGCAGCGTTGTTGGTATCTCTCCCAGCGATCCGTGATAAATATGCAAAACTGAGCCTTCCGCATTTCTAAAGATGCCACCATAGCCAGCCACCCCAGGATTGCCCTTAGCTACTCCATCAAAGTTCAGCTTGTAAGGGTGGATGGCAGGAGGAGACCAAAATTGTGCAGACTCAGAGTGAATTGAAGTGTTGGGCTTGATATGATCTACATAGGTGAGATCTAGGTTCCAATTGGCAAGAATGAGGCATTCTTGGGGTAAGACTGGCATATCTGAGTCTTGCCATTGTCTGAGAGCTAAAGTTTCTTGAATATTCTGCTTGAGAAGAAACCAAAGAGTATCAAGAGGAAAACTGTGGTTTTTGAAGATCCTGTTGTTTCTTTCCTTCCAAATGATCCAGTAGATGAAGCCTGGAAGGAGGTGTCAGAGGGCATTGAGTAGAGGACTTTGGAAAGGGTTTCGAGGCCAGTTCCTGATGGTGTTTACTATGTCTCCCTCTCTTCTACCTATTCTTCTATTGCACTGAGTTTTTCTCTCCCACATTTGAGCTGTTAATGGGCAAGTATCCAAGAGATGTTTAATGTTCTCTAAGTGAATATTGCAGTTGGAACATCTGGAAGGCCCAATAAATCTTCGCTTTTGTAGGTTATCCCATGTGAGGATCCTTTGTTTGCTTAGAAGCCAAAGGAAAGTGGAGACCTTAGGCCAGATGTTTGGTTGCTAGACTTGGTCCCATAGTTGATCTTTTATAATCTTCATAGGTTGATAAAGGATTTGATATGCTTCCTTGGTAGTGAACATGCCCTTGGTAGTATATCCCCATATCAATCGGTCCTTTTGATAAGAAAGTTTGATTTTCCTGAGTTTGAGCTCGTGGTCAATCTCATCATAGGTTTCCTCCTACCAGTTGGCTTGCCATGTGTTTACCGATCTCCAAAGTTGAAACCCTTGGGGAGATTGTTGCTACCAGAATTGATGGACATGGATTTGCTCATTTTGCTGCATGGTTACTTGCCACTTGGGTTTGTGAAAGAGAGAGGCAAGTTTGGGAAGTTGTTGCCAGGAATCTTCCCAAAATCTTGCAGTGGTGCCTGAGTGGATTTCCCAGAAGCTGTCGCTTGAATAAAGGCGCTATGTATCTTGGCAGCATTCCAAATTAGCGAACCAGAGGTGGTTGAGTTGAATCAAATTAGCTCCTCCTTTGGACTTCCTAGAGCGTATTTGGCCTGCCAGAGATGACCCCAGGGAGTGTGTGGATTAAAGATCCAATTCCACCATATGTGTGCCCCCATGATGTTGTTGCTGTGGAGGGGGTCCCTCAGCCCTAGCCCCCCGGCTCATTTTGGGTGACATACCTCCGTCCATTTGACTAGAGCCCATTTTCTATTATGGCCTAAGGAGCCCCAAAGAAAATTTCTTTGAAGATTGCAAATGTTCTTAAGAACCCATTTCGGGGCAGCCAAGATTGAGAACAAATACAGAGGCATGGATTGGAGAACATATTTGATGAGGATGGTCCTGCTTGCAATGTTGAGAGAGCGGTAAGTCCAGGAGGAGAGCCTGGTTTCTAAGTTGTCAAGGAGGGTCCTCCAGGAAGCATGTTTGATGGCAGAATCAAACAGGGGAGCTCCCAAATATTTTGAAGGAAGCTTGGCTATCGAAAAGCCCAAAATCCTGGTTATATTCCTTTGAGTGAGAATGGGAGTATGGAAGAAAAAGAGTTGGGATTTGGAGGAATTGATGGTTGTGCCATAGGCTTCTGAAAATAGATTGAGCAGGAGTTTGAAGGCAGAGGCTTCTTGCACTAATGGATAACCAAAAAGCATATTATCTTCAACAAACTATTGGTGAGTAATGGGGGATAGACCATGTAACGAGATGCCCTTTAAAGTATGAGAATTAGAAGCAGAATGAAGAAGGCGGCTTAGCCCTTCGGCCATGAGAACAAAAAGGAATGGGGAAAGAGGGTCACCTTGACGGATACCTAGAGAAGGATGAAAGGGAGGGGAAGGGGAACCATTTAGAAGATGGAAAATCAAGGGGAGGAAATGAGATTCATTATCCATCGCATCCAGGTAGCATTGAAGTCGAATGCAAGTAAGATGTGTTTAATATAGGTCTAGCTGAGCTTGTCGAAATCTTTAGAGAGATCTAGTTTGAGAATCATACCTGGTTTTTTCAGTATCTTGAGGGAGTGGATCACTTCATGGGAGAGAATGATACCATCTAGAATCTGGTGCCCTTCTACATATCCTATCTGCTTTGGTGAAATGAGGAGAGGGTGAAGAGGTTTGAGCCTGTTTGCCACGACTTTAGATATGAGCTTGTAGATTACATTGCATAGTGCAATCGGCCTATATTTGTCAGGAGTTTTGGATTCTTCCACTTTAGGAACGAGTGCCATAAAGGTTGTGTTTAGGGAAGGAAGGACCCAGTGCATTGATCACAATTCATCCACGAGCTCCCAGACCTCTTTTTTGATGTGCTCCCAAAAAGCATGAAAGAAATTGGCTGTGAATCCGTCATGGCCGGGCGCTTTACCATCCTTGAGTTGGGCCATAGCCTCCTCCACTTCCTACATGGAAATAGGTTGGAGAAGCCTATTGTTGTGATCCTCATTTATGATTTTAGGAATGTGCTGCACTATAGTTTGTATAGCTTGATTTCTGCTACCCGGTGGTTCCCTAAGAATGTCCTGAAAGTAATCTTGGAATTCCTGTGCCACGTCTTCATGCACCTCAAGACGCTCCCCTTGTTGATTGTTGATGAAAGCGATGTTGTTGTGCATTCTCCTTTGAATGGTTGACCTATGAAAGAATTTAGTATTTTTCTCCCCATCCTTAAGCCATCTGATCCTGGATTTTTATCGCCAAAGAGTCTCTTCTTGTTGCCTTCGTGTTTCAATCTGAGTTAGGAGGGCCTGCTCCTGAAGTGCGTAATCCTTCATTCTCCCTTCAGAGATGATACATTGTTGTAGTATGTTCATTTGCTGCTCCAATGCTTTCCATTGATCAAATATGTTACCAAACTGAGTGCGATTCCAAGACTTCAGCACTTGTTTAAGGTATTTTAGCTTTTGTTGAAATTGAAACATCTTGGCTCCTACGGGAGGAGTGAAGGATTTCCAGGTAGTGATGACCACTTCTTTGAAGTTAGGATGAGAAAACCAGAAGGATTCGAAGGAAAAAGGTCTGTTGCTCTTTGACTCTGGATGCGACCACTGTAGCGTTATGGGCCAGAGATTTGAGCCTACTTAATGCATGATGGATGCATGGAAGTCTCCACCCAGGTGAATGGCGTTATCTGGCAAAAGGAATCGGTCTAGTCTGGAAGCTATATGCTGGGATCCCCTTCTTTTATTGGTCCATGTATACATACCATTCAAAGTCTGAAGGTCCATTAGCTGATTTCTGTATATAAAGTCTTTGAAGCCGATGCTGTCCCCTTCCAATCTTGCTCGACCTCCTGATTTTTCCTCCAATGCTATGATGATATTGAAGTCACCACCACTTATCCAGAGGGGATGGCTCCTGCCAGCGTTAAGAGTTGTGAGTGTATTCAGCAAATCTAGCTTTTTCTGTAAATCTTGAGGAAAATACACATTAGTGAGAAGGCCATGGATATTGGTCCCAATTAGGTGGAAAGTAGTTTGAATGAAGAAGTGAGAGGCATGAAAATCTTGAAGGGAGAGAATTTGAGGGTTCCATAAGATTGCCAGCCCTCCAGAAGTGCCCGAGGCATCCACAGAGACTAAGCGACATCCTGTCCAAACTTTCTTTAGAATTTTCTCCAGTACAACGTTGTTGCCTTTGGTTTCTTGTACAAAGACTAATGAAGGCTTTTCTTGCTGGATCATATTTTTTAACATTCGGTGTTTTGCAGGGCTGTTAAGCCCTCTAACATTCCATGAGATTAGCTTCATTAGGAACCATGGGGAAGAGATTTGAAGAACTTGGTCAGCTTAGGGAATCTTCCAGAGTCCACCAGCATTTCTCCAATAATGATAGTCCTTTGCAGATCCATTTTGTGCCCACATTTTTTCGAGTCTTTCAGTATTTTTTTACCATCCCAAGGACTGCCTGCCTAAATGCCAATATATTTTTTTTTTTGTGCTCTTATTAAAACTCCTTCAAGTCTTTCGATCTCCCTTGGGGGTATATCACTGAAATCTTTTTGTCGACACGCTGCTTCCAGTTTGAGAATGTCCAGACCTCCTAGATCTACACTTTCTGGTTCCTCCTCCATGTGTGTCGATTTGTTCTGTTCCTCCTCATCTGACCTTTGATGAATACTGAGAGCTAGAGATGCATCAATCTCCATGGTGGAAAATTGTGGGGTTGTATCTAAAGCTTGATTTTTGTCAGTGGAGATTGAGATGGGGGTGCTGATTAGAGCAGACTTTGAGGGTGAAGCTGAAGGATTTGGCGGAGGCATAGGAGTGGAAGGGGAAGGATATGAAAGTGGGATGAATGTGTGATCCTCCAAGATGTTTTCAGAAGACGGGATTCCAAAACTATTCTGAGTTTCAGGTTTCTTGGGATCTTCTGGAGAAACTAGAGGTTTCTTGACTTGCTTTCTGCGACTGGGAACTCTTGTAAATCGCTCAACATCTTTACTTGCCTCAATTGCGGGAGCTTTAGACTGAAGATTCAGAGGGTAGTCCTTGAAAATATGGCCATGTTCATGGCACTTTCTGGAACGGAAAGGAATATGCTCGTGGTTTATTGTGTGGACCCATTCAAAATCGTCATGAAATAGACTTACCGAATCTGTGAGTTCTTTGGCCAGATGCATGTGTACACAGATCCTGACGTAGGAGGTGTATCTTCGATATTTGGTTTCCTCAGCGACTTTGATGAAGAATCCCAGGCTATTGCCAATGTCCTTTAAGGTCTCCTCGTTCTAGTATTCTGAGGGAAGAGAATACATACGTATCCATACCGGAGCCCAGTTGAAATCTTCTTTGTCTGGATTGAACCTCACTTTCCATTCACGAAGAGATAGGCCTGCAGAGTTGAAGAAGTACGAACCTCCTTCGAAGATGCGAGTTTTGTCTTCCAAGCAGTTGAAGATAGCAGTGAAGAAACCTTTGGGACCTAGCTGCAGGGTGACTTGTCCTTTAGGATTCCATTTGGAGGCTATCCATCCATGCAAGGCCTTTTCAGTTGGCCAGAATCTGAGGAACTTGCCTATGAGTGCATGATCACTCATATATTGGATTTGGGTGTTAATTCGGTCACTGGGAAGATCTATTTTAATTCTCTCTATAGACTTGGGAATGCATGTTGCAGAGGATGCTTTTGGCCATGACTTCAAATTGTTCTGATCTGTACCTTTGCCTTTGGCTGCCGCCTGGCCTGCAACAACGTCTCCATTGTTGTCATTGACAGGATTGGTGTGGGGGCCGTTAGTTGGGGCAGGGCCAAAACCGATTGGAACATCTATGTTTACTGGAGTGTCAGAGGAAGGACCTGATGCAGGAGGCGGGGCAGAGCCCACCCCTCTAGAAGGCGGAACCATGATGAGAGGATCAACGGCGAGGAGGGACGGGAAAGCCGAGGGCATAGAGGAGAAGGGTGGCAAGCTTACTCAGAAACCCTAGCAAGGGCAGCATCACACATCGGTAGCGCTTAAGCTCAACGATTTCCTATTGTAAGATGGTTAAATGTTTTTTAATATTAATTTTACTAGTTTTTTAAATTATTTTTTGTTAATTTTCTATTTTTTTTTATTTAGTTTGTTTTTAATTAATTTTTCTAGTTTTTGTTAATGCTTTTTTAAAAATTTTAAAATTTTTACTTAATTTTATATATATTTTAAATTTTTTTTTTTTTTCAAATTATTTTATGATTTATGAGATTTTTTTTTTTTTTTACTTTTTTTTTGTCTTTTTTTTTATATATATTTTTATATATTTTTTTTTTAAGTAATCAACATTTAAAAAAAGAAAAATAAAACAACTTGAAAATTCGTTAAGTAATCATAATTTCAAAAAAAATGGGCATAATAAATTTTAAAGTGTGAAACCTAAGTCCTCTAAAAAGTATGCTACATCAACACGTTTCAAAATCAACATGAAAATCACTAACATTTAAAAACAAATATTTATATTTGATACATAAGAAAATTTAAAGTGTAAAACATATGCTCTGAAAAGAAAGAAGTATATTCTGCGTCACCACTTTTCAAAATCAGGCCACGTTTTTACTACCCCTACGAAACGGGTAATCGTATTGGTTATTTAAAGTGCCAAAAACTATGCTCTAAAAAAAATATGTGTGTTCTGCATCGCCCCTTTTCGAAATCAGGTCACTTTTTTGCTATCTCTACAAAATGGGTAACAATATCAGTTCTCATTTCAAAGTTTACATTGTTTTCCCAAAAAGATCTTTGAAGAGACAAATTCACAAATCTTAAAAGAAGTGGAAGAAGAAGAACTACAATCAGCCATATGGAATCTTTAATCAGACAAAGCTCCAGGTCCTGATGGGTTTTCCATATCTTTATATCTCTCCCTTTGGTTGATTATAATAAAAGACCTTCTTAAGATGATCATGTGGGGATTCTGAAAAATGAAAATAGATGGCTTCACTAAATCCACCTATTTGGCCCTTATCCCTAAAGAATTGAAGCCCTCCTCCTTTCACCGCTTTCGACCCATATCTCTTTGCAACTCCTCAATCAAATTAATATCCAAGATATTATCCAATCGAATTAAACCTCTTCTCCCCAACTTGATTTCTAAAAATCAAAGAGGCTTTGTCACCAACAAGGAAATTATCGACAATATAATGGTCATTCAAGAAGCTATCCATTCAAGCTTAGCTAGAAAAGAACAAGGCTTCATACTGAAACTTGATATGGCCAATGCCTTTGACAAAGTCAATATCTTCTTTCTCTCGGTTGTTCTCCAAACAAATGGCTTTGTTCCCGAATTCATAGACCTCATAAAAGCCTGCATTATAGACCCTTGGATTGCTCCCCTTATCAATGGAAGACCTAGCTACTTTTTTTAAAGCTCAAGAGGATAGGTAGGGCTGCTCACTCTCCCATTTCCTATACATAATAATGGTTGAACCTCTTAGCAGGAACTTGGAACAATGTAGGAGGAATGGCTCTATCACCGAATTATTCTTCAGCAAAGGTGTCAATAGTATTAATCACTCTTTATTTGCTGATGACACCTTACTCTTAGGAGGTTCTTTTCGTATCGTGGCTAGAAGGTTCAAAAGCAACTTGGATAGTTTTTCGGAGGTCTTTGGTTGCCTCATAAACAACTAAAAAAGTAATATATATGGCTGAAATGTTCCTACAAGAAATTCTTAGTGAATATCCTAAATATTAGGAGTTCCTTTCCAAGCAAATTGTGATCATTTTAAGTACTTGGGATTTCCCACCACATAGGAATTTATGAAGTCATAAATATGGAATAATTATATAGAAAAAATGAAGAAGAAAATTCAAAATTGGGGCATCCTTTGGCTTAACCTTGCTGGGAGGATAACACTAATTAAATTCATATTAGTTTTTCTTCCTCTCTACCAATTTTCTATAGTTCATACCCATGTTGGATTCCATAAGAAAATAGAACTTATTATCATAAACTTCTTATGGCAGGGAGGCATGAATGAAACAAAAAAAATCAATTTGGTAAAATGGAACCAAGCAATTTCTCCATTTGAAAAAGGGGGAATATCCATCTGCCTTCCTAAATTAATGAATATAGCCTTAGGAGATAAGGTCATTCAGAGATTTATAACAGGAGAGTCCACTTGGTGGAAGTAAGTTTTGGAGGCAAAATATCTTAACTCTCCTCGCCAATCCTTTCTCACTGGGAAAATGCCCAGTAGACCATGGTCAAAGGAAATACATCAAGAATCCTTGGGGGTGGACATGACATAAACCTCTGGAGTGATATTATAATGGGCAATCCTCCTCTCTTAAATATCCATGGAATTCAAAGAAGAAGAAGAAACTATTCAAAATTTAGTTTAGGCTACAAATTTATTGAAGAATGTTGCTCTACCCAATGAAGCAACCATCAATACCAATCTCACCACCTATGAATTCTATTCAAATTAGAAAGAAAAGTACCCATACTCCTCAAAAAATAAGAACTTGATAAAGAGGTTCTGGATCAACCTTCCCTCTTTTTTATGCTAGAAAATTTGGCTTTCTAGAAACAACAATTTTTAAAAATAACAAACTAGAGGTCAAAAAAGTTCTTTCCAAAACTTGGGGGCTAGCAACTAAATTCCTTTTTGCAAAAGGAGTGAAAAATCTAGATTATAGTCTCCTCCAATATGAAGAAAATAGATTGATGGATTTTGTCTCAGATAGGCCTCAAAACATTAGAAGTGCTCTCAGAATAACACCAATTAAATTCAAAGATTGGAAAATTCACCTAAAAGAAAAGGAGTTTATGTTATGGTTAAGTACTTTAAAGAGGCCATGCTTATTTTTTGATGGTGCTTCAAAATCCAATCCTGGAAGAGCAGGAGATGGTGGATATGTAACGGATCAAGAAAAGGAATTTGTGACAACCTTCGATGGGGTCTTGGAACAGAATCCAACAAAAAAGTTGAAGCATATGGATTTCTTCTAGGATCTCAAATCCTGAATAGATAAAAATATTTGAATTGTGTCATCTTTGGAGATTCTTCAAACATTATCCAACAAATAGTAAAGAATGAAGGCTAAAAAACGTTTGTCTTAGACAAATAACATCTAGAATTCATATCCAACTAAAAAATCTGGGAAATGTCATCTTATATCACATATTGAGAGGAAAAATAAGGTTGTGATAGATATGCAAACAATGCAGTAGCTCATCCCTAAGAGAAATAAAAATAGATAATGAAGTCTCAAATCAAATGATTCCCTAAATCCTCTAGTATTTATCTTTATTTGATTATCCTCGTCATGCTATGGGAAATCTCCCTCATAATCTTGTACCTTCCTGCCTATGTCATCTCCATTATCCCAATTCAATCTCTTTCTGCCTTAGCTCTCTTCTCCATATCAATTAGTTCCTTTCCTCGTACATTTTTATCTGCTCCCTCCACTTCCCAACCTCTTTGTGATCATTCCTTCTCTAACCTTCAGGCTTCTCATGTGACCCTTCTCTCTATTTTATCCTACCTCCTCTCTTCTCCCTATCATTGTGTATCCTCCTCTTGTGTTATTATTTTCCCCTGTGCCTCGTCCCTCTCTTCATGTGTTGCACTTTACCATGCTCTGTGCTCCCTTATTCCTCTTCCCCTTGTGTTGCATCCCTCATCCCTTGTGCCCTTCTCCTTAGTCGTGCTTGTTGGGTGTTCCCCCTATGCCCTCTTTCTCCTCCCTAAATGGATTACATGGAATTTTTCTCAAAGATACAACCCTGATCTCATTATAAAATGCACAAAGTGGTGTTGGATCATATCCGATCCATGCATGAACAACTATGAAACCAGACCAGGTCAGAGAATGCTTTCATTCTACAACAACTCAACAAACATCGTGAATGATTTGAAAATATCAATAAGAAATGTGCTCATCTGGAGAACATTGTCACCTTCTTGTGAGATGTCATTGCAAAGAAGCCCAAGGAAAGCTCTAACACCTTGGACTGTAGTAGTAGAAATCAACTACAGGAGGAGAAAGCAGTCAATCAAGAATAACAAGAAACCAAATTTTGGTGCAATAGAACCATTTTTTCTCCTAGCCAGAAGGAATTTTTAGCTTTATACATCTATCTGATCTTCATATATAGTTATGAGATGTAAATGTAAATTACTGCTACAATAGTTTATCAAGATCTATAAGTTAAATGGTGTAGGAAAATTATGAATTTATGAAGTTAAGTCAACAGTTGGAAAAGAAGATTCAAGTATTATGTTTTCTTCTTCTTCCTTGATCTCTTTAGCACTTTTGTAATGGGAAGTGTTTCTTCCCCTTATTTTTGGAATGAATTTCAAATATCTGATTTTGTTAAAAAAAACAAAAATTACATATCCATAAATCTAAAGAGAAATAAACCCCCATAGTGTAGATTTTGGATTTTTAAGTATAATTTTATTAGAACTATTATGACAAACTATCTGGTAAAATATCCATAGTAGTTTATAGATCATGAGGTTTCACTAATTGTAGACTAGGTACCTTATATCCACAGTAGTTTACAGATCATTGATCTTGCAAGATGGAAAATGTGTCTTCCTCATTATGTTTGTTGAAATATAATAATATTTGTAATTGTTGTTTATGCCTAAGTGATGATGAATTTCCTTTTTCCATAACAAAACATAGTATCAGATGCAAATTTTAGCACCAATATTCTTGACATGGTTAAAACCCTCAAAGAGGAAACAGTCCACGACCTGAGCCAACATGGCCACTTCAGGAAATTTATTAATAAAAGAATAAAAAATTTACATAAGCTTCTCTCATGAATAGTTACCCTACAAATGACCCTCCATGCTCTTTAAATAGAGATCATGGACCAATCAGGTTTTAAGCCACGAATCAAGTGTCGGTAATACCGAGGAGAGAATGAACCATCAGATCACTACATATCATGACCATCAGATTCTAAGTTACAAAAGTACATAGTAAAGAAACACACTTTACCTAACTCTACACTAGACCAAGTTATATTTAACTATTTCCTATGTGTTGGAATATCCTAACATCCCCCCTTAAGAACAACTTGAGATAGGATTGAAGGCTGTACAAATATGACACAGTAGGACAAGGAATGAGGCATTAGATCCTATCCCCCCTTAGTGACAACTTCCTAAACTCCAACCATAAATCGAAGTTTAGTAAACTTCACCTCTATGAGAGCCTTTGTAAAGATGTCTACAGCTTGATCATCGGTTGAACAATATTGCACTTCAAGAAAATGATCATGAATGAGCTTTCTGATGAAGTGCATGTGTAGTTCAATGTGTTTTCTACACTAATGTTGGACTGGATCTTTGCATAGTTGAATGGCACTTTGATTATCACACCAAAGTGTAGTCAGATGCTGCCGCTGAAAGCCAAACTCTAACACAATCTAACGAAGCCACATGGCTTCCTTACTAGCTTCTACGGTGCCATGATACTCTGCTTCTGCTGAAGAAAGAGAAATGGCACTTTTTTTCTTGTAAGCCCATGTAATAGGTCTAGAACCAAGAGTGAAGACATAACCTGCAGTAGACTTCTGATCATCAGGGTCACCAGCCCAATCAAAATTAGTGAAACCAACCAATAAAGGAGATGTTTCTGCACTGTAATGAATCCCAAACTAAATTGTACCTCAAACATAATGAAGTATTCTTTTAGTTGCTTTTCAATGAATTTCATGTGGGTTTTCCATAAACCAAGCAATAAGGCCAACAACAAAGGAAAGGTCAGGACAAGTATGGGTCAAATACAAAAGCTTTCCTACAAGATGACGATATAAGATAGCATCAACTTCAGGGGAAGTACAAGTGACTGAAATTTTGGCTCCAGACTGAAAGGGAGAAGGGGCTGGCTTATAGTCTTCCATGTGAAAGTGGCGTAGAAGATCACATGCATACTTGGACTGGGAAAGGGAAGTACCTTCCTTAATTGCAAGACTTGAAGACCAAGAAAATAATGCAAGTGTCCTAAGTCTGTCATTTCAAAATTCTTTTTAAGGTTGGACTTCACATGGTTTATAAGGTTGGTATCACTACCAGTAAGGATAATATCATCAACATAAAGAATAAGAATGATAAGAGACTTACCCACTTTCTTGGTGTAGACAGTATTGTCAGAATGACACCTAGAAAAGCTAGTATGTAAAAGAAGGCTATCCATTTTGGCATACCAAACCCAAGGGACTTGCTTGAGACCATAAATGGATTTCTTAAGCTGACATACAAGGCTAGACTCTGGTTGTATAAAGCCAGGAAGTTGTTCCATATAGATTTCTTCATGCAAGTCCCCATGCAAAAAGGCAGATTTAACATCCATCTGATTGACTTCCCATTTGAAAGAGGCAGCGAGGGAAAGAACAAGGTGGATAGAGTTTATTTTGGCAACAAGGGAGAAGGTTTTAGTATAGTCAATTCCTTCAACTTGTGAAAAACCCTTAGCAACAAGACGAGCTTTATGTTTATCAACTTTTCCATCTGGTCCATACTTGGTTCTATAAACCCATTTGCATCTAACAAGTTTTCGTCCCTTTGGAAGAGGAACAAGATCCCATGTATCATTTTCCAATAATGAACGATATTCTTCATTCATAGTTGCATCCCAAATTGGATGGCCTGAAGCTTCTACAAAGGTGTCAGGATCACAATTTGTTGAAGCTTGAGACAGTAAAGAAGAGGCTCTATCGAACTGAGAACGTGTACATTGTCAATCTGTAGGATCACTTGCAAGAACACCTATTATATCCCGAGTAGCACAGACCCATTTTGGAAGTTGAGGAGCTGAAAGAGGATCCTGAGAAGGTGGGGGAGGATTTTCATCCTCGTTATCATCATATGAAGAAGAAATATTTTCAGAAGTAGAAGGGATAGAGAGAGGTGGCACATTCGTCGAACTAGGCTCGTAGGTTGATATATTTTCAGCAAACTTTACATCTCTTCTAATGATAACATTTTTGGACTTAAGTGGAATAAGTCCATATCCTTTAACATCTTCAGAATATCCAACAAAAATACATTTTTCACTCTTAGGTTCTAAAGCTTTATGTTTCTCATCTGGAATATGGGCCCATGCTTCACTTCCAAAAACGAAGATGACTTACATCTAGTTTAATTGAGCTCCATGCTTCTTATGGAGTGATATTCTTTCAAAACTTAGTAGGAGTGTGATTTACTATGTAATTTGCACAGTTAATTGTTTCTACCCAAAAATTAGGCCTAAGTCCTTTAGATTTAAGCATACAATTAGCCATTTCCTTTAAGGTTTGATTCTTCTTTTTAGTTACACCATTTTGTTGTGGAGTATATGGAACAATATGTTGCATTTGAATTCCATTCTCAGTGCAAAAGTTGATGAGTTTGTTGTTAACATATTCTCCACCATTATTAGATCTTAGCTTAAGAATTTGATGTCCAGATTGTTTTTCAACAAAGGCCTTAAAGGCCAAGAACATGTTAAATACTTCACTCTTGAGTTTTAAGAAGTATACCCAAGTGCACCTGGAGAAATCATCAATGAAATTTAAGAAATACTTGTAGCCAAATAATGAAACAACTGGAAGTGGACCACATAAATCACTATGCACAAGCTGTAAAGGGGTTGAGGCATGCCAAGAGGCAAATTTTTCAAAACTATCCCGATGATGTTTTCCTAGTACACATCTGGAACAAACACCATCTCTACAAGATACCATAGGAAGACCTGTCACCATATTTTCTTTACATAGATTTTTAAGGGAGCAATAGTTTAAGTGACCAAATCACTCATGCCAAAGTTTGCTCAGTTCATCATTATGAGAAACAAATACCGAGGGAAGATTTGATGACCCAAGTTGTTAAACTTATACAACCTTGTAGAATCATCAACAACGCCAATAGCTAAAATCTATTTAAGATCTCTTAGGTCCTTAATTACAACATTGTGAGGTGAAAATTCAATGGTTTTACCTTCACCTAAATGAGTTATCTAATATATAGATAGAAGGTTGCAAGATAAGGTTGGAACACATAATACATCATTAAATTGACCATTGTCTAGATGAACAGTTCTAGTCCCTACAACACTAAGAGATCTATCATCACCAACATATATATTTTTGGTGTTATAATCATTTAAAGAAGAAAACATGGCTTTGTTTTTCGCCATGTGATAAGAAGCTCCAGAATCAATGGGTCACTCATGAGAATGAGAATAAGAAGATACATTTAGTGCATAACCAGACTGAGATGCTTGACAAACACATGCAGAAAGTGTTATTCCTGAAGATGAAGTTGAAGTTGAAGAGTGCTCCAAATGGATGTTATGATTCTTCATTGCTGCTTCTAAGGATTCCATCTTCTTAAAGAATTTGGATTCTAAGTGGCCATCTCGATTACAAAAGTGGCAATGTCTATTAGTCTTCTTCCCTTTGCTTTTATTTTCCTTATCATTTTTTTGAAATGATTTTTCATTTTGAGACTGAAATTGCTAAGGACCCTTGTTTAGTTTAAGACCATTCTTTTTAGGATATTGCTTCTTAGGATTCTTTGAATTTGGTTGCTGCTGGCGGCTAAGGCTTTCTTAGAAGAGTTTCTAAGATTAAGAAGACCAAGATGTAAGAATTTTTCTTGTTCTCTTATTAAAGAATCACAAAAGGCATCAAAATAGGGGGACTTGTAGTCTTGTCCTTGAGAAATAAATGCTTCTCTACATAGAGTGGGTTGGTCCCAACTTAGTAAGAATGGAATAGATAAGGCTACCATCTTCTTTCTTAACATTAAAACCTTCCAAGAGAAGTCTAAGGGTCTTGAACTTGGACAAAAAATATTCAATGGAAGAAAAATTATTTGGGTTCAACATAAGCAACTCATTTTCGAGCTGATGGGCTCTAATTTCATTTTTTGTTCCAAAAAATTTAATGAGTTGTTTCATTGCTTTATTAGGGGTATCAAGTTCTGCGATATGGAATCTAAGGTCTAGAAAAATAGACATCCCTATCAACCCACATGCTTGATCTTGCCTATTTTTCCATTTGGCTACTTTATCTTCATCTTTAGGTTTAGTTTTTTGGCCTGAGGCTATTCTGTAAAGACTTTTACTTCTAAGTAAATACGCAATGTAGGTCCACCATTGGAAGTAGTTGGTGCTGTCAAGAATAACTTGGCATGAAATTTCCATTTTAACAGAAACTAAAGCTGTAGATGTTGAAACTAAGTGTTCCAACAGAAATATCTTGAAAAATTAGGCTGATTAAAAAAAAAGGCTCTGAAAACGGCTTCCGGATGAAGAAGTAATGGCTTTTTGAAGAAATGTTGTTGAGGATGCCGACGAAGTGCGTGAATGTGCGGAAGTGAATGATAATGCTATATTTAAAAAAATCCCCCGCCAAACACCACCCCCCCCCCCCCCCCTCCCAAACTTAATCTAATTAACTCACTTTAAAGAATGGTTTTTATGTGACCCACTTTTATAAATAAGTGAAGGTCATTTTTACAATGGTATTTTATGAGCTACTCACTAAATTGTAACTTAAATAAAAAATAAAGAGACTTTAGAATTATAAGTGACTCACTTTTTATAATGGGTGAGAACACTTTTATATAAAGTAACTTTAAAACATAAGCTACATGTGCTTTTTGAAAAAAGTAACTCAACAAAATGAAAGACTTGAACCCAAGAACTCTATTTTCATAAAGCAACTTTGAACCAAGTGAGCTAGTTTAGAAGGTCAGTAATTTTTGGAAAAGAGGAAGGTATTCTTTTTTTTTTGTCACTAAAGCTTTGGGGTGCGTGATTGCTTGAAAAAACTATTTTTTCCTACAAAACAAAAAACCACACAACCCAACACGGACATACAAAAAAACCAAACCTTATGGCTTGAAGTTAGCTTTCGCCGGAAACTAAATATTTTCCTTTATGTTTCTGGTTTTCCGAGATCACACTAAGGCGCGGTGAAAAAGAGCATATGCATGAGAAAAATCCTTCCTTTCTATTTCTGATTTGCCCAAATCGCACAAAGTCATAGGGCAAAGAGCATACACAGAAATGAAAGGTATAGATCTGGTAATAAAAAAACAGAGAGATAAATAAACCGAAATAAACAGGAGATGAATAACTAAAACTGCAAAAAAGACTTTATACCTCTAGATCTTAAAAATGACGTAGCTAGGTCTACCAGAAACCTTTTCGCGTGAAGCAAAATGGGTTCCTCACTGGAACATATGCTCCTAACATAATAGAGCAATCCTCTTGGCCTGAAAGCAGTCAGAAACAGTAGATGTAGGAAACAACAGTCGGATGCAGTTGTATCAGCTTCCGATTTGGATCACCAATGGATGTGGCCCTCAAATAGCTTTGATACCATGTAGGAATTTACAAGGTAAGTTCCTCAGATAGAACATCAAAGGACACCACTCACAAACATATCACGGATCGATACACCATTATTCTTAACGTCGTTAAAACCCTCAAAGCGGGAAACAGTCCACGGTCTGAGCCAACGCGACCACTTTAGGCAATTTATTAATAAAAGAATGAAAATTGACATAAGCTTCTCTCATGAATGGTTACCCTACAAATGACCCTTCATTATCTTTAAATAGAGATCATGGACCAATCGGGTGTTAAACCATGGATCAAGTGTCGGTACTACCGAGGAGAGAATGAATCGTTAGATCACGACATATCGTGACCGTCAGATTGTAAGTTACAAAAGTACATGGTAAAAAAACACACTTTACCTAACTCTACACTAGACCAAGTTATACTTAACTATTTCCTATGTGTCAGAATATCCTAACACCACTTGATGAGATATAGTCATATAAAATCATTGATACGAACCAAATCGGTTTTTTATTCTATGTAGAATTCTAAATTATAAAATATTTTTAACAAATATATATTATATTTTTGTTAGTTGGGTTTATTTTAGGTGGTTGGGAAAAATGATTGTTATCCTCCTCATTTAGGTACAACTTTTATAAGTGACATGTTGAGTTCATAAAAATGAACTTTGTTTGTTATATACCCTTAAACTCTATAGAATATCTTACCTTTTGCTATTGGGTAAGAATAAGGTACTTTGTTCGATAGAAACAAAAATCATCTAATACTTATTTTATTTATAGGGTGTAAAATATCACCACTTTGCTAACTTTTTATATTTTTCCTATTAAAAAAATTATACAATAATTATTTTCTAAACACTAATTTGCATATTCTTAAGACAATTTTTAAAGTCAAAAGAAAAAGACAAAACAAAGAATTTAAAACATATATGGTGTTTCATATCATTTTAAAGAGTATTTAAATTTCTTGATATTAAAATGAATATTTGTTTTTAATTAAAAGACTTTATACTATCATATTGTCTTTAGAGTATATAGTTGCTACATACTATCATAAGTAGAGATTCTCTTTGCCTCCAAAGATTTCAGGGGAATCTGCCATTTATTCTTCTCAATGATGTCCAAAAGAAACAAACTAGAGGACAAAAACTTGAGATTTTGGATAGACAATACAAAACATAGTTAGAGACCAGATATACTAGCAAACTTAACAGCTATTAAGAGTCAGAAGAAGAAATGGGTGTTGGATCCCTTGCACTCGAACCGGAAGGTGTAACAATATCATAGTCACAAAGAAGATGCCCTTCTACATGGGTCAACCTTGTGTCGAGCCTATCCATGAAGAAACACTAGTTCCTTAGCATCTTTTTTATATCCTCCAATGAAGAAAACACGTTTTACCTTTCCACTTGTTTATCTTTCAAAACTAGACCAAGTAGAGTCTTCATCTGTTAGTGTAGCACTATAGAATTGAGGTATTACCTTTTCCATCTCTTGGTGTGACCAGGGTCAAGAACCCAACAAGAGACCTCCTCTAGTATCTAAGATTCAAAGTAAGATTGCTTCTCGACACTCGCCTTAATTTCCAATTTTCTGATTTCGCATTGGGTCTCAGGAGGCACCACATTGAAATATGTTAGAACAGTGTCCTGGGAAAATATTTGGGCTCAATGTTGTCCTTGTGAGTTGCTGCCACCACCAACCTTCTTGCATTGCATGTGTTTCCTATTAGGCGTGGTGAGCGAGAGGGGTTTAAGTCGCTGAAAATATAGCAAGTAACCACAACCAAATTCCCAGCACAAATAGCCCACTAAAACAAGAACATTAACAAAATGCAAATTGACCTTGTAACCTGAGACACCACCACACAATTAAGACCGAAATAAGCCCAAAGACGAACCTCCATTGTTAGACTCCTAAGGGTAATAAGCTCCTCCCCCCTTGAAACCCATAAAGGCCTCAGAATTTAGACAAAGATAGACCCATAGACAAGCCCAAAGACATGATAACTCATACCTTACTAAACTGAACTAGGAGGGAAACACTACATAAATCGACTTAGACAAACCAATCATGGGATACAACACACTCTGGCTAGGTATTAGAGCTTCCTCCTTAGCCCAAGAAAAGCCAAACTCAAGACCAATTTTCTTCAAAGCAATCACAAACCCCATAACTACAAGATTATCTAACAAATTGAATGGATCAAGACTTGCAAAACTAGGAAGAGTATCAGATAGAAAAGGAAAGTTAGGGAGGGACGAAACCTAAGCATACATGCTAGCATTAAACGTAGGTAACCTTCGTTGACTGTCGCTATCAGTTGCCTGAGCCAGTTGCAAATTCACCTCTTTTTGACATATTTTCCCCGCTCACCTCCACTTCTCCAACACTAGATCATACCCAAGCCTCTCAGCACTATTGCCAAGCACACAAACTTGTGGCACTTTCTTAGCATAGGAGCCAAGAGAACATTCCAACAGTAGGGAGATTGGCTCCTCAACCTCACGCCTACCCCAACCACTGATCCAGGTGGATATTTGTGGCCACCTGCCAAGTCCACCTGGACCCCCACCATTGTCTTTCTCAGCATTTTCAGTTTCCTTAATTGTAGCACAACTTAATATTTTTAGCAGTTTTTTGGGTCCTGAACTTCCGGAGCCGTTTTGAGGCCCTAAACGACGTTTTTTTGGGAATCTGGGGGTAACATGGGTCCATGCAATGGATCGATGTTTCCTTTTCCAACAATGATAGTGATTGGATAGATCTTTCTAATGAGCTATTGTACGTGTCAAACGGAGATCATATGCCAAAGTTACGACCCCAGGAAGTTGATGTACCAACTTAGCCCCAAACAGGGCCCACAGTTTGGCGTTTCGTCTCCTAGAGTTAGGTTTTGGAATGTTAAGGGTTTTCCATTGTTTTCTCAACAATAAATAGGCCTTCGAGCCTCATTGTAACACAGTTCAGAGGTGTAGCCACACATCTCTTCTCAGAGATAGCTACCATCGCCCTAGCTAGTTTATTTCCATTTCCGATTGTAAGCATATTTCAGTATTTTCCATTAATGAATGAAGTATTATTTCCGCTGCATATTTGTGTATATGGTTATCTCTGTAATTTATTGCGTTCCTGTTTAAATCCGATCAGTGGTATCAGAGCGGTCTGCTTTTTCTCTGTTTTTCTTTGCATGTCCCCAACAAGGTCGGGATATAAGGAGTTAGGGCTTGAACTGGTTGAACCTTTGCAAGACCAGCCTCG
>APFE031208872.1:0-72364 GCA_000404065.3 Pinus taeda
GGGAGAAAGCTTCTATTGTATTACTCATTGTATCTCTGCATTTTGGCAAAGGAAGAAAGACCAGGGTTTTGCAGTCCTTTTTGGGATTCTTGTGGTTACATGTATTGATGGTGTGTTTCTCTTTGTACTTGTAAGTTTGTTATGTGAATCATCTTCTTACTTTTTCTTCTGCAAATTAGGCAAATGAAGTGTTAAGGTAGAATTCATGGTTGCTATGCTCTGCCTTTAAGTTTGCTTAATATCAATGTTTTCAGCTGTTTAAGGAGAATTCAAGGTGCTTGCTTGCTCTCCTTAGCTTCTCACCAGTAATTCTCATCCATCCACATCTATCAAAGGCATCAATACAGTCTCCTACCTTGCCCCAAAGAACCCCCTGCGAAAACTGTGTCCAATCCCCGCACCCAAAATTGCCTTTCCCCAATTTTCCACCAAAACCCTAAAAATCCCTAAATCAAACCTTTTTATCAGTTTACTAGCCTAAAATCAGTGTTTCCACATTGGTTATCTCGCCCATTGAATATATTTACTGAGATAGACCGAAGAGAGCCCTCTCCTGCCCCGTAGGGCTAGCTACGAGGCTAAGTGGTTTGATGTTGCCTTGAAGTTTACCTTTTTCAGCCTGAGGTGAAATTTCAAGCGCTAACACAATGATTAATTAAAATTTTATGTTGTGATTATATTTTAAGGACTAGGAGTTCAGTTTTATATGTGACATAAGTTACATGGCTTAATGGTCAGGTGTTATTGTGATGTGTGAATATAAGTATCAAGTTATAGGTGCATTAAACGTTATATTATGAGATAAAGGCTTCAAGAGTTAAAATTTCAATATTGAGGGTTGTATATTTATATTAGCCTATAAAGAGTTTGGGGCTTGTGGGTTCAAGAGTTATCAGGGTTTTATGGATTACGTGAGTTAGTGGCGTGGGGATTTATTAAGTTTTAGAGACCATATGTTACAAATGTAGTATATGGTTAAAGCATTCAAGGGGAAGTAGGGATTACAAATTACAAGAGGGAGTGGATATTAGACTTAAGGATTATCCCCCAAAATTTAGGTTGATCAATTAAGCCATAAACCAAAGGCGTATTTTCAATTAGGAAGAGACAAGATTAGGATAAGAGGGATAACAAAATTCTTGTTGTTAAATCTCATCATACACACTAGTCTTTAATTCCACTTCAATCTCGTGTTGGTGTTTCGCTATTATGAGAATGGATAAATTTAGGATTCAAGGCATCCATGTGATGATCATTGGTATGTTTTTTCTTCTAGTAGTTGCTCAATTTTTGCTTCTATGATCACATCTTGCTACCTACATAATTTCATCTCCTCGACATTTATACTATAATTTTGCCGAATTCTTTGTGTGAGTCATATTTGAGTCTTGGAACCTTCCCATACTATCAACACGTGCATCTACTATAACCATGTAAAATTTTAGTGCATATAAGTACAAACTAAAAAAATTTCAACGTTGGCCCCATTCAAAACCCCCTTTGTGTAGGGTCAATTAATTAAAGCATAATTTCCACCTTGCGAGGCACATTTTTTGTTACTTGATCAATTTGATATCTATTAATTTGAATTTTTTTGCATTCTTCTTTCAACGCATGTTCTCCATGATACAAAATATGATCATTAGGACATGCATGGATAGCTTGTTACTTCATTCCAATATATTTCATAATGGCATGTAAATATCGATATGTGTGAGGTAAAACATTTGACGATGGTAACATAAATTTACTAAACAATCTACAACATAATTAAAAAATTAGTATTGCTTAAAATAAAGAAAATTAATCATACATATTGCATCCAAATTTTATAAATGATCAACTTACAATAAAAATAGAGGAAAAACAAAAAACAAAAAAAAATCATCAAGTACTAAATGTTAGAAAATATATTACACAGCTTAGGAGTTGTGTGACCCAAGTGTGTGACAAACCATTCATAATATTTAAGTTCACCATTAGAAATATCGCACAGAGAAGACTTGTTTTGGAGCCTTGATAAAGAGATTTGTTTCCATCTCAATTAGAGGTCTATCAAAAACACCATCTACTTGGTCATCGTCATCATTCATTCCATCATTATTAAATGTATCCTGGATCAATATATTTGTCCCCACTTCTTCAACTGTGTTATTAGCATCATCATCTTCTTCCATAGGATCATTAACTTGATATTCAATATTCTCTCCATGTTCCTGAGTAGGCGCTTGTATAACGACCACGACATCTTCATCCATGGCCAATTCCCTAAGGCGTTGTTTCTGAATAATTACAAACAATAAAGTAATATTGGTGTATATAATAAATCTTTAAATGATACAAAAATTTAAAAATATACTATATCAAAACAAAGACAACAAATCAATGATGAATCTTGTGGGATTTATTAATATGTTTATGACTATGTTGAAAAAATATATGAAAATTGTTAGTTTTCTTAACATTTAGAAAGAGATACACTATGAGATATATTCTCACAACTAGAAAAAACAACCAATTCTTATTTCACCTTCATCATTATGTCCTATTTTTTCTTTATTTCACTTGGAGACTGTGAGTTTGATTTCGATGGCAACTTTCCTTGCCAAATTAATTCAAGACAATGGTTTAATTTGTAAGGGGTTCAAAGCTAAGGGATTAAGGGTTAACACAATAGGAGTTAAGAGGTTATTAGAATCCAAGTGTTAGGGGTACTTATGAGTTGGTAGTTTAGATGGAGAAGTCAACTTAGGTGAGAGTGATAAACAAAAACAACAAATCAATGATGAAGCTTGTGCAATTTATCAAGATATTTATGGAATATGTTGAAAAATTTTAGGAAAAATGTTACTTGTATTGACATGTAGAAAGAGATACTTTGTGAGATATATAGTCACAATAATAATAAAAATAAGTTATTCTTATTTCGCCTTCATCATCATTCCATATTCTTCCTCGAGTTCACTTGGTGGTCATGCGGGCTTTTAAATCAATGGAAACTTTCCCTCTGATCCTTAGCCTTTATCCCACCCTTAATATCTAAACCATTAACTGGCCCTAACCCTTTAATCCGGCCTAAACCCTAACCCCTTAGACCCAATCCCCCTAATCCTTAACACCTTAACCGCATTCCCCCTAATTAATCCCTTAAACCCCTAAGCCCTAAGCCCTTAACCCTTAACACCTAAATCATTCAACCCTAAACCCTTAACCAATAACCAATTAACCTTTAAATTTCCCAAGACCTAAACCCCTAAAACTAACTTAAACCCTAACTTATTAACCACTAACCACTTAACCTATTAACTACTAAGTACCCTAACTTATAATTTGAAGTTGAATTTTTTATAATTTGAATATTTTAGGATTTTTAAAGACATAATTTTATAATACATTTTAGGTAATTTTTTGGTTGATATTGTTTCAAATCTAATTATTAATAAAAAGTTATAAATTTTAGTTATACAAATAAAATTAAAAATAAATAAATTACACACATCAATATTATATATTCCTCGAAGAAAAATCATAATTGTATTCAACCTAAAAATGAAGGAACAAAATTACATTTTGCAAATGCCCGAAAGAATTCGATCAAGCCAACCTTTCGTCCAATGCACAAAAAGAGAAAAAAAAAAACAACAAAATAGAAAAATTACATAAAATTGTCAAGGCTAAGTGTGATAATAATTAATTAGGCTCCCCCTTTTTCCTTTCTTTTTTTCCACCTTTCGCCAAACTCCTTGATTAGGAGCAGTTTATTTTATTTCCAATTGATTGCCTTCTACCTTTGGGGAACTTCTTTTTCTGAATCCAAACTCCCTAATGTATGGGTTCACTTTATTCCCCCCTACTTCCTTTTGAAAGGGTACAACATGTTTAGCATAATCCTTCTACTTCTTTTCTCCCTCCTCCACTTAGGAGCCTTGTTGATTCTATGCTTTTGATTGTTGAAGACTCTCATCCATTTTTCATCTTTATCATTTGAAGAAGGTGGATTTGAAGATTTCCATCCCTTCGGAATTTGGGATCTTTTATTTGTCCTTCCTTTTGCTTAAGGGCATGAGTTCTGCAGATGCCTTGTCTAATGGCAAATTCGACACCTAAATGCAATTTTTTCAAAGTCTGGACATTGTGTTTGCTTGAAATCTTGATGATTTAGATGGATGCAATTTGGTATGCCTTTGATTAGGTATATCTCCATGCAAATGCAAGAAAAAGTAAAGATACATTTGTCCATTATTTCTCAATCCATCTTTATAATTCTCCCAAATGAATTTTCAATGCCTTTTAAAACTTGATGGTTCCAAAAAGGAAGTTGGAGATTGTGAAATATTACCCATATTGGAATCTTTGTAATCACCATTATTGCTGCATCAAAAGCTGGAAACCATGGAGTGATGAAGAGACCCTCCCTTCCCCAAAACCATGGTCCTTCATTTATGACGTAGTCCATATATTTCAGATGGTCGAATTGAAACACAAAAAATCCATCTGCACATGGGCATATATCATAATTTTTAGTCCAGTTGATGGAGATCCATTGATGTAGATCTTCAGACTTGGGCCATAAGCCATTAAATCGGTAGATCATAGATCTGGCTTGGAGAACAGTGAAAATCCCACCCACTTCTATCAATTTTACTGATAGATCTTATGCTTTTTATACCTTCTCAACTATGTAAGGCCCCAGGATAGCCATATTTGGAGTTAGTGTGGCAACTTTCCCTCTCACTTCATCCTTAAAAGAACTTGGACCATTAATCGATGAAGTT
Organism: Pinus taeda; assembly: GCA_000404065.3. Lineage (NCBI taxonomy): Eukaryota > Viridiplantae > Streptophyta > Pinopsida > Pinales > Pinaceae > Pinus > Pinus taeda. The sequence goes on from APFE031208872.1 coordinate 4,776, forward strand.
TTTCCTCGTGGAATGCTTGATGTTGGGGTATTTTATTATTATTTAATAAAATGTGTATGATAATGTAACTTTTATTAAATAAATTTTTAAATTTTCAAAAATTAAAAATCCAAGCATTAGGGGTATTAAGGAGTTGGTAGTATAGATGGAGCAATAAAATTAGGTGAGACCGAGAAACGAAAACAACAAATCAATGACGGAGCTTCTGCAATTTATCAAGAGGTTCATGGAATATGTTGAATTTTTTTAGGGAAAACATTACTTTTCTTAGCAGATAGAAAAATAAACACTTTGTGAGAGATATAATCAGAACCAAAAAAGATAACTTATTCTTATATTGCCTTCATTTTTCGCTCAAAATATAAATCATACCATATGACCAGAAATAAAGTTGACAACAAATCAGTTAAAAATCAAATAAAAATATTTAAAGCTCACACACACACACATACATCAGTAACCTACCCCCTAGTAACCTCTAAATTATTAACCCATAACCCCTTAGATCCTATCCTTCTAACCCTTAACACCTTATACCCATTCCTTCTAATTAAGCCTTGAATCCCCTAACCCTTAGTCCCTAGCCCCCAAACCCTTATAACCAATAACCCCTAAGCCCCTAAATTATTAACCCATAAGCCAACTTAACCCCTTGATCCCTAACCTTAAACCCCTTAAACCATAAACGCCTACTTTACAAAAAAAGTCTACAATATAAAGACATATAATGAATAACTTACTAAGGAACGATATTCATGCCTATCTTCAAGGTTTCCAAATTCTCTATAATGGTGTTTAGTTGTTCTTATTAAAAGTCTCCTCCTGTTGTAGCCCCTACATGTAGTACAAGGGTAATAATATTTTCCATCATCCATTTTTCCTTACCAAACTTTCAATATTGATTATCTTTAAAAATCAATCACAACTTAACTATTTGTGATGCAATTTGTAATTCCAATATATATAATTATTTTTTTGTTAGATTTACACCATCCAAATATTATGTAGAGAAATTGTATAACGAACAAAAAAATTGACCTCCTCCACCGTTGGTATTCCAACATTGGTATGCTTGACCTGGTCATATGTCAGGAATCCGACACACATAGCATGCACGTCGGATATCCAGTGTTTGCGTCAGATATCCAACACATTAATGAACAAAGTAAGATATCTAATGATGGTCAGGGATTAAAAAAAATACAAAAAATCCAAATAAAATCTAACGTTACGATTGATTTTATTATTACTATTAGAGTAAAGCATTGTATTTTTCACCCATATGTAGTATTGGAGAGAGGGGATTATGCTCCATACATTCCCCGCACTCCTAAGATAAGAGACACCTAGGGAAATGTTCCCCCATTTCCCTCTTTTGGGGAAACTTAGTGAAACATAGGGGGGAACATTTTCCCAATGTGGGGAATTCATTTCCCCAAAGGGGGTTCTTGTGGGAACCCGTTGAATTTTTCCTAAAAGAAATAATTTATGAGTAAGGAAGTTTGATATTCAACCCTAATTCCCTACTAATGCTATGTAATTAATTGTAATGTCAAGAAGTGGCATTCTCCTTTATATTCCATTTTCATCCTTTTAAGTAAATTTTTAACAATAACATTAATTGATTCAAGATGTTTGAGAGTGGTTCCAACCTCATTAGATTTCATATGGATAAAGTAGAATTTTGGATCCCATTCAAAATCCAACAAAAGTAACATTTTTCAAGAATTTAGGATTGGTGGAGGATTGCAATGTTGTCATTGGATTCTATCATGTTTGAGGGTATGGAACTAGTATTCAATCAAGAGGACCAAGCCCTCTATGTACCTCAATTTTTGTGGTATCAGTTGTTAAAATCCTTTGTCATGACCCTAGAAAAAACGTATCTATCACTCAAACAAAATCTCAAATTTACATATTAATATTTTTATATCTTATTTTAATGCTTAAAGAGTGATATTGATGATAAGTATCTCAATATAAGCAATGACTTTGATGATATGTAGGTATTTGTTGTACCATGATTTTTTTGGACTATAGAGGCCATCTAGAGCCTCTTTCTTAACATATTATCTGTTCAAACATGGATTTCACTTAGTGCTATTTTTCTTATATGCACACCTACTTTATATATATAAGAAACTTTACATTGTGTGTAATTTTTTGGATTCATATGGATGCACATGAATACTTATTTATTTTTCAGTCGATCGATTTTTGGTTTGATTTTAGTTTTATGTTATTTTTCTCATTATTGTGGTCGATAGGTTCAATGAGCAGATAACATGGTTCATTACCCATTGTTAATTTTAAGTTTAACTTTTGTTTCTTGGTTGTAGATATTTATGACTTCACATCGAGTATTTGACTCATCAATCTTTACTTTTTGAGTTTCAATAATTTCAATTTACTATTCCAACATTGGACATTAAGATCTACTATTTTGTTTAGTACTAATCAAATGCTAGACTAATGAATAAAGAATAATGAATTTAAATTAATGTATGTTATAAAATTATGAATGATGGATTTAAATAAACATACATTTTAAAATGGTGAATGATAAATTTGAATTAATGAATACAATATTTTTTTCCCACAATATATATATATATATATATATATATATATATATATATATTGTACTTTTTATTAAGAGATAATAAAAATTACATTTTGTAGACACATTGTTGTATGTATGCATATTTATCAATCAATCACTCGATATTACCATAAATATATCAAATCAGGGTCATATACTGACTATTGTCCCCAAAATACAAAAATATCATGAAGCTCATCCAACATGAGCACATAGAGAGTCCCAAAAATAATACATAAAACAATTCTAAATAGAGATCAAGATGAATAATGTCTAGAGAAAAAATAGAAGAAAGGAAAAAATTGTATATACAAATGATCATAGATTTCAACAATCATATCACAATTGCTGACTAGAAATATGTGTAGGAGATCGGCTGAAACAAGATGTAGTTGAGGTTCCTCCATGAAATTCGGTGATCTGCCAACAATCCTTTGCCAGATTAAGAGTTTGTTTGGAGATACCATATGCACATTGATTTAATTCCATGTGTATATGTTGACATTAAAAATATGAGAACGTATTTTTTAATCTCATAACTTCATACAGAAGGGTGATAAAAGAAAATTTATGCAATATTAAGTGTCATTCAACCAGTCGATCACAAGCTTGGAGTCTCCAAAAAGTTGTAAATGAGATGCACCCTGTTCTATGGCAAAAACAAATAGGTTCCATCAAGTAAGAATTTTAGCATAGTTATTTCATCCAACCCCCATACCAACAGATACATGAAAATAGATGTTAGAAGTGAGATGAAGAATAAAATCGCCCCTTGTTGTTCCCACCCGAATCAATTGAAGCACTGTCAAAATATGCCCACAATTTAGTTCCTTGGGTTCTTTAGCCACTATTTCACACACCCTATGAACTTCTTTCTCTTATGGATAGTGACTGAGGATCACCATTACTTCAATGACTATAATCCTAGGAGAAGATATATGATCCTAGAATATAGCTCTATTGTGAGCTACCCAAATGCCCCAACATATGATTAATGGAAGGGCCTTGAAAGTGTGGGAGGACGAGAGAGAGTGCCAGTATTGCTAAGTGGATTAAATATATGGACCCATCCAAGGACTAATTTGAGATTATGCAAATCTACAAAGGTCCCAAATTACGTGGCTAAAAGAGAAATTCATGAAGAGGTGAGTGATAGACTCCCCATCATCTTGACAAAGAGCACACCATCTGGGGCCAATAGAATAACACCTTTGAAGTACATCCCATGTAGGAACCTTCCTGTTCATAATACAACACATTAGGATTTTTTCCTTCGGTGGTAATTTGGATTTCCATATAATTGGCTACCACCATAGTGTATCATTTGGATGACACTAAGATGAATTGTAATTGTAACCATATTTTAGAGAATACATCCCTCTCTTGGCTCCAAACCAAATGATTTCATCATCCTTTTCTGATAGATGAACATGGCCCAATCAAAGAGCGCTAACGAAATTATTCCACTAACTAGTGAAAGGATCTGGAATTCCCAAATCTGCCATAGATTTCAACCCTTGACTCCAAATAGAAGTAGATGTTAGATTAACAATGTGAGATAATTTGATATCACACAATCCTAAAGAAAGTTGATTATTGGAGAAGGAAGAATATGATCATGATGGGATCTAGGCCATGGATCCATACCCAAATGAACCCGAAGACCCGATCCAACTCTCCAAACCATGCCACTATAGATAGTTTCAAAGGTATTTACAATAGAACACCAAATTCTAGAGATGTTTAGGTGAGTTTTATCTGCACGATGAACCCAATCCTCCATCGAGAGTGGAGAAATGTATTTTTCAATAAAAAAATGTGGGCCATAGGCTTTGGGTGGTAAGAAGACGTGATCCACATTTTGCATCAAGAGCATGTGAGGAGAAATATGTTCTTCTAGCCCAAACCAACCAAGGCCTTGGGCTTTCTTATTTTATCCCATCCCACACATGGGAGGGTGACATCATAAATTGATCCAGACCATAAAAATTTGAAATAAAACAACCTAATACACTCCAAAACACCTTTTAGAATCTAGGTAAGAGAAGACTAATAAACATAAATTGCTTCGCAAACATATTTGATAAGAACCAGGTAGCCAACTCAAGAAATTTGTATGTGACACCATATATTTATATGCTTCTCAACCTCTGTGATCATCCAATGTTAATCCATCATTCTATAAGTGTTGGTTTCAGGAGAAAACACAAATATTTAAGACCATCATCTAGATGAGAGAAATTCTTTAGAAGTAGATCAATAATTTGTTGAACAATATCTTCTTCCAGATTTGAAACTAGAATAAATCATTTTTGACAGTTTTTCAACGTACCTCTTGGATATCTCCATTACATAATATGAGAATATTATCGATAAAAAGAAGGTGATAAATATCCAAGGCTCGATTTACCATGCATCCGTAAAAATCCCCATTGTTTTTCACCTCTCCCAAAATCCGATTAAGGCCCTCAACAACTATAAGAAATAATAAAGGTGAGAGGGGGCGTCCATGATGAAGACCCCTTTGTACATGAAAGAAGGGAGAAGAAACACCATTAATAAGCACAACAAAAGAGACCATTTGAATGCAACTCATAACCCATGTAATGAAATCAAGACTGAAGCCCACATGTGTTAGAAGTAACCAAAGATACATCCAACTAGCCTTATCATAGGCCTTTGATAAGTCAAGTTTCAATATAGCACCTTTGAGATTCATAGTATTCAGACTATGAAGGCCTTCTTGAGCCACCCCAATTACTTCATGAATTTGTATGCCTTAAAGAAAATCAAATTGCTCCTTGGAGATGGAGGCAAAGAGAATTGGTTTGAGACGAAGGGAAATCACTTCGTAATGACTTTGTATACTTCATTATGGAGAGACATAGGCCTAAAATCATCAAAGGAAATAAGATATTCCACTTTAGGAATCAGAGTAATGAAAGTAGAATTTAAAGAAAGGAGCATATGATGATTCAAACAAGATTCTTTAACCACATCTAATAAATCACTACCCATAATTTCATAAATACCGAGGAAAAATTCACTACCCTTGTCATCTGGGCCAGGGCTATGAAAATTTCGAAAACCAGAATCTTATTGCAGCAACTGGTATTATTTCTTCTAACTGATAAATTAATTATTCAGTTTATTGCTACAACAACATCGAAATAAATACAATTCAACCTTCACAAATAAAAATTGTGGAAATAAATAGTGTTGGAACTGAGAAAACACTGCACACACACATAAAATTAACACCATTGTTTTTGGACAAATGTCCTCGGAAAAACCCAACTTTGGGAAAATTGATGCAAAAGATGAGGGTTTTACTTTATTATGCAGTAGTGAAATCTAAGTACAATCTATGGATGCCCAACTAGCAATCCAATCAGCAAGTATCTGACATAAATAATTAGAGAGAAAAATCTCTCACCCCACTATTGGGTCGTGCAACAGGTATAAATTTACTCTTGATTACACTATCTTTTTCCTCCTTTTTATGTATATGTGCCATGATGTAATAAGGTTTTGATAGAATTTTGTTAAGAAGTGAACGAAACTTCTTTTGATGTGATTTGGCTGTCAAAACTAACTTTCATTGCTTTTTATGCAAAAATTAGCGAATGGAACAACTGTTTTTCAAACTATTGAACAACAAAGGCTAAACAAGGAGAAAGAGTGCAATCAAATCGAGAAGTGAATCAATAGGATCAACGCAAGATGGAAGATTGTTTGATAATAGTATTTGGTTGCGAATTCCTCAGGATCTCCTTATCCTGAGGAATCACATTTATCTCTTTTCCTCTTTGACTATAAGAGGGGAAAACAAATAGAATAGAGGGACTTAACTTTTCGCCCTTTTACTTCAGTTGTAATGTTAATATACATAGCGTTATTCTGAAGGATACATCATGTTGTAATGACATTTAGATTTAATGAATAATATATAATTCGTGTTGTTGTTCATTCACAATATTTTGAAGTAATTAAACAGTAATCACTAGCGGCTTGGGCCCAGTCACTGGTGGATTTCACTAATGTTCCCTATTTTATAGTTTACCTTTCTTTTACTACAAGTTTAATTACTCTATTTCATAGCTTTACGATTGATTTACTTTCACTAGTGTTGAGTTTGTGTATTCATTGCGTTAATTCTTATTTTTGTCGATTGGTTTTATTTATTCATGTCGTAGATCAATTTAATTATTAGGTAAGAATCATTTCTTGTTAGTTGAAAGCCAGAGTGTTATTGGTTAGATCAAGTGTATTACTTTTATGCAGAAATTTAGATTCAGCTGAAAGAGCTTTGTTATTACTACGGTGCGCTCGATTGATGTAATTGCAATTCGAACTTCTTGATTAAGATTGAGTTTTGGTGCTTGAATAGGTTAATTTCCTTGAAGTTACAAGTTTGATAGTTATGGTTTGATCCATTTACTCTTGTATTGAAATCAATAAGTTATTTCAAAGCATTACTCTCTGTAGATATAACGATTTCCATCACTTTCACATATTGTGTACACTCTTGAAACAAAATACTTACCCAGGTTGATAATTAATGTGAAGCATTTAGGAGTTCTAAAAGACACCTTATATGTGCCCAACATTTTGGCGCTGTTTCCAGGGAGAGTGTTTCCATTTCACAGAAGGTGATGTGTGTTTTATAATTGTTTGTTGTGAAAGAATTGGGTATTAAAAACGAAAGGTAAGAACCTGCGTACGAGCAAGTAAAGTGCTTGCTCCCTTGCCCGCTTTTCAGCACAATTGCATAGGAATTGAAGTAGAAATAGATGTTTGATGTTTGTTTGTTGTGAAAGAATTGGGTATTAAAAACGGAAGGTAAGAACCTGCGTCAGAACAAGTAAAGTGCTTGCTCCGTTGCCCACTTTTCAGCAAAATTGCGTAGGAATTAAAGTAGAAATAAATGTTTGAATTTATGTGTGAATGACTAAGAAGAAAAGAGTAGAAAAAGATATTCTTCCTCCACCCAGATCTGAAAAATCTAAGGGATCGGTGCCCCTTGGACGATCAACCTTCATTGACGAAATCATCAGGAAAGCTGAGTCTCAGTCATCAGTAGGACCCCGAACCGTTTCTACAAGAAATCCTACTATAACCCTTCAGGTCGCAGGATCACCATCTGTAGCTGATGCTAAGATTCACAACAAGACTGAAGGGTCTGAACAAAGTTTTCAAAACATGGAAAACTTACAGCCTAACCCTTTACAAGAAGGGAATTCTTGCAACCTCCATGAAGGAGAGGGAGAAATAGGTAATGATGAAAAGATTAAATCATCAGAACCCAAATATCTTGAAGTAGTAGTTGAACAGATGACACCCAGTATTCCAGACCAAGGTAGCGTTGTTAAAACCATTCTAAAAGTCTCTTCTGAATCCCCTAGGAACAAATCTCCAGCTCCAGAAATCCCTGAAGAATATTGGCATATTTTTTATCAAATGGCTAATAATCAACAATAGTCTCAAAACTCTACATTATAATACCCTATTTTTGATACAGGTGTCAATGCTCCCATGAAAGTTATTCCATTACATAATATTCCTACCTTTCATGGGCTAACTTCAGAGGATCTTGATGCATTCCTTTTCGAATTCGATGTTTTATGTAGAGGGTGTAATTACACTACCGACCCCCAGAAGCTGAAGTTGTTCCCCTCTAATCTGAAAGGAGCAGCTTTGTGTTGGTTTATGGGGCTTGGTGGAGGTACCATCAATGATTGGGACCAAATGAAAACAACCTTTCTAAAAAAATACCAAGATTATTGCCGAACTAGAGAACTAAAGGATGAAATCTTTCAAATGGTAGCTAATACTAATGAGACTCTTGAAGAATATGTAGAACGTTTTCAATATAATTTACAAAGATCGCGTTATGCAATTTTGCCTCCTAAAATTCTTAAAACTACGATGATCAAAGGTATGAAAGACCAATGGGTAGAAACACTAAATTTAATGGGGAAGGGTGATATTTATCAAGAAGATTATGAAAATATTATACAATTGTGCATCAGGTGTTCCAGAGGTAGTACAAGGCTGAAACCAACCAGATGAGGTGCGATCGCCAGAGACAACAAAGCCTCAGGGGGAAGCATTACACGAGTTGAAATCAACAATCTGTTGGAATATTTCAAGACTAATATCTTGGGGACCCTGATGACACAATTGGATATCATGCAAGCCAAACGAAAATAGGCCGAAGCAGAATAGAACCTGGCTATTTTCTGTCCATGTTGCAAAAAGGAACACAATCATAGAGAATGTCTATTAGATATGATACAAACATGCGCCATTTTCACTAAGGATCATGCTACGGAAAGTTGTCCATCACTTCCTAGGTTAAAAGCAGTTTTCAAGGACACAGAAGAGGAAGTGGAACCAATATATCTGTTGAACCAGTGTCGTCAATGGAAAGCACGTCCGACGGGTATGCCTACAGAACCTTCTTTGTTCTTTCCTTCCTCGCAATTTAATTCTCAGCAGTATCCAGTGGCAGCATGGTAGAACCAGGCACCTTTCTCTACCTGGCCACCTCAAGCATTTTCTATGCCATCATGGCCCAACCAATCAAATCCAAAAAATAATTAGCCAAATTCTTCTTACCCTCCACCATTCTGGCAGAACAACCCCTATTCCTCTCAATGGTCTCCTTCTACCTCACAAAATCATAACTGGCAACCAAATTGGCAACGATCCACAAACCAGCCTATGGGGACAGTTCCTTTGCCTCAACCAACTTTACTAGCACCTTACACGTTGCAGCAAAATCCTCAACCTAATATACGACCGCAACTCCCAGCTCAACCCAACCCAAATCCTAACAACAAACCAATCTAGTCAATATAAATTATTGAGATTCTAGACCTAGAAGTTGAGTTGAGAGAATGTAATGAACTTAAGTTAAGATCTAGATGCTTAATTTCTCCAGATGAGGACAAAAATCTACAACCTAAAGTTAAAGAAACGCATCCGGATAAGCCTTCAACTATAGATTACAAGCAAATAAAATAGGGAGAAGATACAATCACGCAGAAAGATCCTAAGCAAATTATAATTACTTCTCCCCTGCTCCCAGAAATATTGATAATACCTCGACCAATTGAATATCCTGACTTTGATCTTCTAGGTGAACTCAAAAATCTCTGTATAAAAATACTCCTCCAGGCCATTCAAGATATTCCAATATATGCTAAAACCATTAAATAATTGTGTGCAAAGAAGTCTTGACGCAGGGCTACCCCTGCAAACCCAGAATCTTCATAAACTGTGCATATACAAAATGCATCTTCAATGACTGCCTCAAATAACACTCAAGCTAGGCAATTTCAACATTCCCATTGCAGAAGCTATCTTTTAACTCATGGCTATCAAAACCAATCAGCCCAAAATTTAACATGTCATGTTGGAGCTTTATCACTTAACAATGATTATAAAATCTATGAAATACTCATCTTAGGATTTTAAATCAACTATTCGAAAAAAACCAATACCATTCGTTTTTACCATTCAAAGCTCCAATTATCAATGTAATACCACCACCTACAGCCATACATTCTTGTACTGATCACGTTCAATCAGATTCTGTTGAATTCAATTTTGAATTGAACTCCGCTCACAATTCAAACCTCTGCCTTGAAGATCTGAATCGATTTTCAGATATTGATTCAAACAAATGTATGGATTGCATCAATTTGTATTGATTAAAATAGACAAAGTCTCTTTACACAATTTATACGCAGCAATTAGATGTTGTGAAGCACTTACGCCCCTCAATAAAGACCAGGCTTCATCGAACCTTTCACAGAGAGTTAAAAGTATGAAAATCATAATCAAAGAGTGGATTAAGGCGTTTGATTTAACACAGGTACATATTCTCTGTTGTTATACCCAACAATATGGATCGATTTAATCGATCTCAATTGACCTCAATAAATGGATTTCAACGCATATTCATATTGACCTGTCATGTATCAGCTGCAGCGCGTGATTATATTTCTTCTTCACCTTTAAATTACACCACCATGATTCCATCAACTTGCAGAGGTGCTGAAACACAATATTTCATCATGGGCGATTACACTTCCTGCTCTTCGAACTCTGTACCTCCCAGAATTTTGCAGATCATACATTCGAATGACAACGTTCAGAACTTTCAGATGCGGTTAAAGGCATTCAAGACAGAAACCTTTACATGGAATATATAATTTCAAAGGAACAACATCCTCTGTCAACCAGTGTTTGACCAATTCCATATACAAGAATTCTTCTTTCATGAAATCAATTCATGGTGATCGATTTACCAATTTCACAATTATAATTTAAGCGTTGTCTCCATAAAAAAAAAAACCCAATTTCACTAACCCTATTGAAACTCTTAATGATTCTGAACCGGTTTTGTAAATATTGACAATTGAATCTCCTCCGCTTGCACACATCGATTCACCCAATGCCTTACGTTCTAATTTGAACGTTGTTCCTGTTTCAAAACAGTTAAAAAAAAACGTTCCATCTCACATGTGAAACAATACTCTTCGATGCTATTCATTTCAGTCAACGTACCATACATTCGCATCCCATACCATCACTAAGTCGATCCATCATTACCAGTCCAAATTCTGGTACCTCATCACAACAGTTTAATTTGATTTCACCAAAGTGAGTGCGCCTTGACGAATTCGAAGTCGATATACAAAAATACACATTACTCAACGAATTAAACACAAAATTCTGAAAACACTTCCACATTAACAATGAAAATACTTACAACCTTTTCTTCCTGCCAAGTATTCAACGTTCATGGCCCTTACAATTTGCCATAGGCTTACAGCCTTGGCTGTTCAAAACCTACTCTCAATCACTCTCACTATTCAAGTCTCTTTTCCTCACAAAAACCACTCATATTTATACACAAATAATGCATTTAATTCACTCCAAAAGTCTCTCCACCCAATCCTCAACTACATCTATATTTTAGGTGTGGACTCAACAAAGTCCCATACATAGTATTCCTAATCCCAAATTTGGCTCCTAATCTATTTCTCTCATATCCTTTTAATTAATCTAAGAATATTTACAAAATCCTAACTTATATAATTTATCTAACAATAAAATAATAAAAATGTCACACCCCCTTTATTTACATCATTAAAATGAAAATTGGCCTTGATGCTCCTGCATCAGACTCCAAAGGTTGAAATTTAACATGATCGCCCGATCATGTGTTCGGATCTGTGTATGACTGGATCCCATATTTTGTGTTGCAACTTTCCACTTGTCGTTGCTTCTCTTTGTTGTTCTTCTCCATGTTTTCCCACTTTATGCTGCATCACCCCACTGACTAGGCTTTCACAATCTTATGTTGTCTTTCTTTTGCTGCTTCTCCTTTGTTTTACTGCTGCTAGCCTCTTCCGGGATACTTTCATCATCAGTGTTCTGATGCTTTCAATCTCTTGGTCCAATAAATCTCCCGACTGTTGATTTCTTGCTATCTGCTGAGCTAAGATGGCTTGCTCAGTTTTTACTCTCTCTATCTGTACTATCACTTGCTGACTTCTTGCTTCTATGCTTGTTTCTGTTCTGACTGCCACCTGATCATCCATGCCCTCTTGTCTTCTGGAATAGAAAACTTCTTCTCCCTTCATTTGACTGCTCAACTGAGTCAAATGTTCTTCAGTACCAATACCTACATTCACAAAACACTTGTGAAGATAAAAATCATAAGGCCTCAATGCCTTACTTCACATTGCCAATATTTCAGTATGTTGATCCCAATCATTCTTGAGACTATCACTTAGTCTCTCCTCAGCATCATCTTCTTCGAGAATGCCTCTGTGTTCTGGTTCATAAAAATGAACCTCTTTATTTTCATTCATCTCTGTCTTTATATTCTGAACACTTATCTTCTGTACTTCTAGTCTCTGCTCTAGAACACTTAGCTCATGCCATAAACCTATCATCTCCTTTGAGAAACTTTTTGTGCAATCTTCAATACTTTCACAAGCCAAGCTCTTTGTTGTCACCATCTCATCATCTATTATCAGAACATAATTCTGATTCTCAACTCCTGCAATAAACTCAGTTATCTGTCGATCACTTAATAAAAACAGTTTGTCATTATCAGCATTTATAACAAATTGATCATCATCATGTATCATCCCTGCATTCATACACAACTTGTCAGTTTGAAAACTACAAGTTTCAACTGTTGGTTCATATACCAGCTCCTCAAGCTGATCCTTTTCTTTATTCACAAAAACTTCATGTGTTGTAATAGCAAAAGCATCACTGCTTTCTTCTTCAAAGTACTTATCTCCTGAAAGATTCTTTTCCATGCTTGTGACAGCTTCACAAGATTGCGCATCCTCCTCAACACCTGTAATCACATCACAATTGTCAGCTATACAAACACAAGAGTTCACATTATCCAGCTGATCTGGATCTACCCAATAACTCAAGAAATCACCAATGATCTCCTCCTCCATTTCATCAATGGAAACCTCCTCTTCCAACTCATCTACTCTGAGTTGCATACATCTCAACTGTACATCTATCATCTACTCGAACTTCCTATGGCAATACTTCACACAATTTTCCATACCTTCACCAGCTCTTGACCAATCATCAGCTGGTCCTTCTCTTTCTTCACCAATATTTCGATTAGACTCCTCTGTCTTCATTTCCTCCTGAGATCTTGCTATCTTAGCATCGATCTGAACAGTGTTCAGATTCAAATCTTCTTGAACAAACTCTAAAGCTTGCTCATCTCCCTGTACTGTACCTACAAACATACACAACTCATTAGTTTTAGAACTACAAGACTTTCCAGTCTTGATTGCTCCCTCCAGCACTTCCCTTTGAACAAATCTGCGTGTGGAATTTTCAAATTCCAACTCTGGCTCAAGAACTCTAAGTCCTTTCTTCAATAAGGCAATCACACTTTGCCTCAACTTCACCTGCAATTGTTTCCAAATCACTCTCTTTCCCTTTAGTGGAAAGATCCATTTTCTACTCTAGTTTTCCTGCTCTTGCAGCCATTCTTCCAGTACCTGCAATTGTACCTTTATTATTGCAATCTCTCTTTCTCGGACCTCATCAGTCATCTCACCTCTGTGGCATTCCTCTGAACATCTTCTCTGATCCTCCATGATCATCTTCTCCATGAGTTTCTCACTCACCATGAGTTGCACTAGCCTCTACGACAGCAATCTCTCTTGCTGCCCCTTACCTCACCAAGCTCTCCTCACTCAGTCTTTTGGTAAGTACTGGTTCACTGCCTCTGGAACCTCTTGAGCACTCCTCTTCTCTCTTTAGGCTATCTCTTCAACTCACTTCCTCTTCAGGACACTGCAACTGTCCTCCTTATCCAGCCTTCAATTGAATCTCAGGTTCACTACCATCATCTTGTATGCAACCATAAACTTTAATCATAAATTTCAAATCAGAAAATCATCTCACCTTTAAGATCTTGCACGATCTTGTCTCCATTCACTTCTGTCATCCTGCTCACTGCATTTGTGTAGTTTTCATATCAAATTTAAAAATCTGATCTTCCTTTCAATCATTTATCATACATTCAAAGAAACACACTTTAGTTTTCAACAAAACCTTCTGTCTTCATTCAGAAAACAAACACCTTTTCAATTTTAACAGAGCTAAGCTCTAATACCAAAAATGACACAGGGCTACCCCTGCAAACCCAGAATCTTCATAAACTGTGCATATACAAAATGCATCTTCAATGACTGCCTCAAATAACACTCAAGCTAGGCAATTTCAACATTCCCATTGCGGAAGCTATCTTTTAACTCATGGCTATCAAAACCAATCAGCCCAAAATTTAACATGTCATGCTGGAGCTTTATCACTTAACAATGATTATAAAATCTATGAAATACTCATCTTAGGATTTTAAATCAACTATTCGAAAAAAAACGAATACCATTCATTTTTACCATTCAAAGCTCCAATTATCAATGTAATACCACCACCTACAGCCATACATTCTTGTACTGATCACGTTCAATCAGATTCTTTTGAATTCAATTTTGAATTGAACTCCGCTCATAATTCGAACCTCTGCCTTGAAGATCTGAATCGATTTCAGATATTGATTCAAACAAATGTATGGATTGCATTAATTTGTATTGATTAAAATAGACAGAGTCTCTTTGCACAGTTTATACACAGCAATTAGATGTTGTGAAGCACTTACACCCCTCAATAAAGACCAGGGTTCATCGAACCTTTCACAGAGAGTTAAAAGTATGAAAATCATAATCAAAGAGTGGATTAAGGCATTTGATTTAACACAGGTACATATTCTCTGTTGTTATGCCCAGCAGATATGGATCGATTTAATCGATCAAATGGATTTCAACGCATATTCATACTGACCTGTCATGTATCAACTGCAGCGCGTGATTATATTTCTTCTTCACATTTAAATTACACCACCATGATTCCATCAACTTGTAGAGGTGTTGAAACACAATATTTCATCATGGGCGATTACACTTCCTGCTCTTCGAACTTTGTACCTCCTAGAATTTTGCAGATCATACATTCGAATGACAACGTTCAGAACTTTCAGATGCGGTTAAAGGCGTTCAAGACAGAAACCTTTACATGGCATATATAATTTCAAAGGAACAACATCCTCTGTCAACCAGTGTTTGACCAATTCCATATACATGAATTCTTCTTTCATGAAATCGATTCATGGTGATCGATTTACCAATTTCACAATTATAATTTAAGCGTTGTCTCCATAAAAAGAAAACCCAATTTCACTAACCCTATTGAAACTCTTAATGATTCTGAACCGGTTTTGTAAATATTGACAATTGAATCTCCTCCACTTGCACACATCGATTCACCCAATGCCTTACGTTCTAATTTGAACGATGTTCCTGTTTCAAAACAGTTAAAAAAAAAACGTTCCATCTCACATGTGAAACACAACTCTTCGATGCTATTCATTTCAGTCAACGTACCATACATTCGCATCCCATACCATCACTAAGTTGATCCATCATTACCAGTCCAAATTCTGGTACCTCATCACAACAGTTTAATTTGATTTCACCAAAGTGAGTGCGCCTTGACGAATTTGAAGTCGATATACAGAAATACACATTACTCAACGAATTAAACACAAAATTCTGAAAACACTTCCACATTAACAATGAAAATACTTACAACCTTTTCTTCCTGCCAAGTATTCAATGTTCATGGACCTTACAATTTGCCAGAGGCTTACAGCCTTGGCTGTTCAAAACCTACTCTCAATCACTCTCACTATTCAAGTCTCTTTTCCTCACAAAAATCACTCATATTTATACACAAATAATGCATTTAATTCACTCCAAAAGTATCTCCACCCAATCCTCAACTACATCTATATTTTAGGTGTGGACTCAACAAAGTCCCATACATAGTATTCCTAATCCCAAATTTGGCTCCTAATCTATTTATCTCATATCCTTTTAATTAATACAAGAATATTTACAAAATCCTCACTTATATAATTTATCTAACAATAAAATAATAAAAATGTCACACCCCCTTTATTTACATCATTAAAATGAAAATTGGCCTTGATGCTCCTGCATCAAGTCTGTGAGGAAAAAAAAATAACACCTACTCTCCATGTCGTCGGAGCTTTGTCTGATTTATTACTAGGCAAAGAGACACCTGTAAAATACAAAGACCTAGGAAATCCCATTTTCACAGTACAAATAAATGGCCGCTCTTTTCCCAATGCTTTAGTTGACTTAGGGGCAGCCATTAACATTCTTACAACAGAAACTTGTGAAGTGCTTGGTGTCATAGCCTTAGAACCAACCACTACCTTGCTGGACTAGCTGAACATTCATTCATTAGGCCAGAAGTAACATTACAAGATGTGATGATTTTTGTGGACTCTTGGGAATATCCGACAGGTTTTTTTATCATTAACCCAGAAATCGATTATATGGACATCCCTTAATACTGGGAAGGCCTTGGCTAGCAACATTTGATGCTTATATAGGTTTCCAAATAGGCAGTATGACCATAACCAGAGGGAAGATGTAAATAATCTAGCTTTATACCCTCCTACTCAGCTAAGTCTAACCATTGTAAAAACTAGGAAACAACCAACAACATATTTAAAAGAAAATATTCGTTCCCTGTTGACTGTGGTAGATGTGCTTGAATTCAAAAACCAAACAGAAGATGATGTCATTAACACCTTTATCAATCACCCTGCTGCAGTGTCTAATTTGAGATGTCACATGATTGAATCAATCCTTGATAATGAGATTTAAGAAGATTCCTTGAGAGACATTAATGACCAACCGATACCAACAACCACCGTCTATAATAGCAAGCCTATTGAAATCGAGCAAGGGAAAATCTTGAATATTAACAGTAATCTGAGTAATGACTAGCAACAGAAACTTATCCAAGTCCTTAGGAAATATAAAGGGGCTTTTGCATGGGACTACCCAGACATGAAAGGGATTGACCCTCAGTTATGCATGCTCAAGTTGATTCATGGGTTCGTAATGGATATGCCAAGATACAAGGAAATGTTGATAAACATCAACTAATAGTGTTTATATGAGAGTTAATGGTTTATCAATAGTTTGCTTTGCAATGTCATCCTTGATTATTTTTAGCTCTTCAAAAAAAAAAAAACTTATCCAAGAATTTTGGGGTTATGAGTTTCAGGGCTTGCTTTTTATTTGTTGTGGTGTTTTTTGGGTTCTTTGTTTTTTCCAGACAATTTAGGGGTGTTGGGTGGGTGAGATTGCTAGGTTGAAATTGTGGTTTCATTTTTATCATTCTTCAATCCAATGTATCTCACATGTGTGTTATCTTGAGAGTGTCTTCTAAGCTCTAGAGGGTTTATTGACCACTGATAATTTCTATGAATCTTGTGCATTATCTAAGAAGATTTGTATTTATTCTCTGTATGTAGAGTCTAAACACCCTTTAGGTGGATTAGAAACTGTGTGTACAAGAGGTAACTAAGAGTTAAATTGGGCCATCTCCAAACATATCATCTTGCCATTTCTCTATAATTTTTAATTTTCACTGGACAAGGTGGAAGCGTAATTTTCTTGATGTGCTAGTCTAAGAGAATTGGTAGCTAATTCTAGGTTTCAATATCAAGTCCTTTAATTGCTTTAGTAAGATAATTTGATGACACTAGGTGCCTGGAGGAATTCTGGATCTTGTAATGTGGTGTTGGCTGTAATAACTCAATACATTTCCTACTTGCTTTAAGCATTATAAATTTAATTAAATAAAAAGGCTAAGTTGGTGACATGGACTTCTAGAGATGAGGAGGTAAAATTCTTAGGATTTTGTTGCTTATGACAACCATGAAGGCTAGTAGGTGGCATCACAGAGATTGGCTTGCAAGACTTGGCAAGCAGAAACAAATTAATCAGCAGTGACAAGGTCAAGTAACACAAACAATTTATGGGAAACAATTGATTGGCTTAGTAACTTTGGGCCAGAGGGAGATTTTTTTTTATCAGACCCTGGTTATACCTGGGAAAGGGGGAAACAGTTCGAGGCATCTTTCAAAAGGAAGAGTGCACCGACAAGGAGGGGGAGAACTTAAAGTCTGTGAATGACAGTACTCTGTTTAAGGTAACATGTCATGAAGAGGGTGAGAAGAAGGTACACAGGAGAATGGGTTGGAAATTGCAAGCAGAATAGGAGCAAGTGCTTCATCCTTTAAGTAGCCTCCTCATGCTCTGGAGTCTGGCTTGGGAGTGATTGGGCTGCAAGAAAGCTTACAGTGCAGAGCAATCTATGGTTGGGCGGTCATTGGTAGTCCCCAACTCAGCTAGTTAGGCTTATGGTTCAATTGGTCCACCTTATGGTTGTTGGGAGTAAGGAATCACTTCAGTAACAATGTCAATGACTAGAGAGAGCCATGTGCGTAGTTTTTTTAGGGAATCAAACTCTCCACAAAGGTAAGGAGTAAAACTCTCCGGTTTCCATGAAACAAATCTTCAAGATATGTAGAAATTAAGCAAAATATAACTCATTTATCTACCATATATACATTTCAGAAGCTCAGGTGGTTTCTTGGGGTGGGAAAATATGTTCTATGGTTTGAAAGTCCAAAGGATTACTGGCAGTCAGATGGCTATTTCATTACAAGTCGAGCCTTGTTGATTGTAGTTTTATAAATTGCAATGATCTCCATCAGTGTGGTTTTTGTTTCTTATCCATTTTACTAGGTTTTTGGTTTGGTACCAAAGATATGGTCACCATATATTCGTTGCTATGTATCTGCGTATTTTTCATAAATAGTTGTCTGATACATGGGTCAAATTTGTTTTGAGGAATGTTATTTGATTTTGGACATATTTACTACTTGATATCAAATAATGATATTCTGTTAGATGTAGGCTCATTCTATTTTTAATGTGAGGGTTTAGAACCCTTCGTTGATGGATGGGTTGAAGCTTATGTTGGTGGTCATTTCAGTCATTGACGTTAGAAGTGATGGATCAATGATTTTTTTAGGGAAAGTGCACTTTCTATTCACCAAGTTGACTTATCATCGAAATACCATCTACTTAAGCTAGTGTGTATCTTGCAATCTTCTTTGTGTCTACACAAATTGGAAAAGTTTAGGGTAGAGTGATTAATTTTCTCCTTACCTAGTATGCAATCCTCCCATTCAACGATAGACTATAGTACTCAATAGAATCACAATCATAAGAGGAACAGTTTTGGGCAACATCATTGAATTTTTTATGAGTTCTATGTTATGGGATGACTAAACTAGACTATTATTGTTCGCATTGCATGCTCAAAAGTAATCTCTTGGGTTTCAAAAGCATCATAGTGTTGTTCGCATTACATGCTCAGAAGTAATCTCTTGGGTTTCAAAAGCATCGAAGTATTAAACTCTACCATCCTCATTTCACACAACAAATTTCTTGCTCTGTCTTTCCTTAGGGTGTATTCTATTTTATGACAACATTTTCTTCATCTACTCACAGGTATTAGATTTTATCTCACCCACCCACAGACTAGCTACGTCCAAGTATTCTTAATTCAGTGACTAACCATGTAAGCGATATACCCATTTGTTCAATGTATATGTATTATGGATGTCTTTCAAGCTATGTAATTCTCCATATATAATTTATGCACTGAAAAATATTATTTTTTTGGACCCCTATTCTGAAATTGAACATATGCAGGACTAGGCAGTCTTTGGAGAATGCATAGTATGGTAAATTGCAAAACGAGTATACATGAAAAATCGGTATATGTATGTCACTTCATATCTTTTCCTTTGTAAACAAATAGTTGCTCATTACTTTTTTAATTGTTGAGATGGAGGGCATAAAATGAGATGGTATGTAGATACTCCCATTTAAATTGTTGGCCCTCATCTAAATATATAAATGTGTCAATGCTTGGTGATGTTGATGTTGATGTTGAAACTTGAGGAAAGTGCTACTATTCTTATTTAATGCTAGAGTGCTTATGTTCTTATTTAATGCAGCGTTGGTGGTTGGATACCATATTTCAAACCAAGTGCATATTTAAATCCCCATTGCCTTCTCTTCAAATTAAGAACCATAAATTCAGCGTTTCCTTGAAGGATAATGCTCACTGTGATGTTTGTGTCTGATCGAACAATATATCTAGTTGTTCTTTTGCTTTATTAATGAGCATAGAAGTGTTGGGAATGTTTTGAAATGAAATAAACTTATTTAATAGTTGGAAATCAATGTATTAGAAACTGGGTTCTCTGGATAGGTCACACATAGAATAAATAATTGAAAGCATAACACAGAGACAGAGGTTAGTGTTAAAGAATTTATATGCATTGTTGTAATCTATCATTCAAGGAATTGCAAAGACACTAGTTGAATTTATTAATTCCACAAAGGATCCGTGTTGGTGAAATGGAGAGGCCATAGGCATATTACATTTATAGATCAACTTGACTCCTTGGACAATGTATTTCTGCTAACGGACTCTAGAGAGATTTCCTTTGCCTATATATTCATACCTCTACATTGAACGCATTTTCTTTAGCACCTTGCCCCTCTGAGCTTTCTCCTTGTGGTTTACATTGACCTTGTATATAAACAATCAAAGCCAAACTTTGTTCTAATGAATTCAATGATAGATTTTTATCTATTCTTCTTCTTTCTTTTGAATAAAATATGCTTTATATTTATAGGAAAATATTTACAAACAATAGAGAATAAAAAGAAAGAAAGTGAAAAGGCATGTATAATGGACAACATAACTTCCTCCCACAATTTCCTAAAACTTAGATAGATCCTAAATAAGCTATGGGATCTAAATATTGGACATCTTGAAGTGTCATTGAGCAAGAGCTGAGGGTTACCTCATCCCTCCACATAGAACAAAATGCAGACAATGAGCTATCTTGAAAGAGAAACATGTGCAGAACTATGTGAATGGTTGTTTCAAAACTTAATGTATTTTGGTTTTATGTGAAAGTTATGTTCTTGTTGGAGATAGAGTGATTGCCAGGAATATTGGCTTCTAAGAGTTTTTTCCTATTTACTATTGCTTGATACCTTTAACTGACTTCATGGAAGTACCCATCCTTTAATAAATACAATATAAAATTCGTTGGGCTGAAGCTGGTTCATTTGTCACAGCATTAAAGTTAATTGAAGCGTGCTTCTATATATGGGCTACATACAAATGCCTCCTCCACAATGCTTGGAAGATTCCCATAGAGATGTTTTGGGGAAATGCAATTGACTTCACCAAGCTTATGATGAAGAAAGTGTTATAAGGGACATATGGGTAAATTTGTGTAATGGTTACTATCTCCTTGGTTCTTGTTTTGTATGAAGCATGTTGACCATCAATCCTAGAATGGATGCAGTAGGCATCAAAAACTACAATGGGAACATAACATATTGTTTTGATAATTATTGGAGTCCAACCTACAATCTGAACATTGCATGAATTTAGGCTCCAACAGAAACATCAACCCTACATTCTAATCTATTCCAAGTAGCTAAAGAATTTACAATATTGTCACATTGTAACTCTCTTTAGGCTTATTTTGAAAACCCTAAACTCCTTGAACACATGAGGAGGTTGACCTTGATTATATTTTTCAGTGAGAATCTAGAGAGCAGGGACTTTTTATTCTCCCCAGATTTTGCATTGTTGTGATTGTGGCACAACCTATTTTCCACCCCTGTCTTTTTTGTGGCATGACATGTGCCTTATTGCATAAGCTACATTATTCAATAAGCATATTCAAAAATAAAACTAGTGGCATAAATCATAATTCCAATAGGCCATGTTTTATGATTGCTTATGTATTTAAATATTACATTGTATTCTCTCTTTCTCTAGATCCACGTGATAATTGGAAGACAGCCAAAACCCAACTGTAGGTTGCACAGTTTGCCTTTGAAAGAGTAGTGTCATTCTGATAAGAGGAGGGAAACATAATTACTCTTCTAGTTATTTGAAGTTTCTAAATAGAAATAGGAAGTACCAAAGTGAGGCCTGCAAGCAAACCATCAAGTCAATATAGATTCGTATTCAAGACTAAGGTTATGATCATCAACATGTCTCAACATGCTTTCTTTGACTACCACGTGGCACCTCGGTGGCCACGGAATTTTTTGGGGAAGTCCAAATTACACTCCACAAGAATCGAACCAGAAACTTCTTACCAACAAATATCCACATACACCATTGCGTCAAAGGTGGGCCTTTTACTAAAGGACCCACCATATATTTATTTAAACATTAACGAGGTAGAGTATTGGGGTAAGGGGCCGAGGGCTAGCCCCAACCCCGGTCATCGCACCCACAAGGACTAGGGGCAAGACCGGGGGCCAAGGCTTAGTCCGCCCCCCCAACCTTAAACATTGGTCAGGCGACCATAGCACCGAGACCAAGGGACGATATAAAGGGGAGCTAGGCCGCGAGGGCCAGCCCGAGGTCATATAGAGTGCCCATGTGACCATCGACGCGCACAGGAGTTAATGGAGAAATTAACGATCCCATAATTTGTGCTAGTGGTGCACTGATTTGTTGCTCCGTTAGCGAAAAAGGGGCGAAAATGTAGAACAATTAGCCAAATTTGGAGAAATTGTGGGTCAACTGGCAACAAAACTTGGAAAGCTCACAACTTTATCTGTTTTTGGTCTTTTTAGGAGCAGAAAGAGGCTAGACAAAGGTTTTTGATAGCTCTGAGGATGTTGGGGCAGGTTTTGAATCTATTTGAGTACTATAACTCATTGTAATCACATTCTTTTAGCATAATGAAAGAGAGCCAAGCATTGGAAGTTGGACCAAGAGACGTAGCCCAGGAGGGGTGAACTCCTTCATCACTTGTTGTTTTGCGGTTATGGTTATGGTTTTATTCTCTACAATTTTCTGCAATTTATGAGTTAAATCATGTTTTAATATGTGTATGAATTCAACTTGAAGATTCATAAAAACTCATTTTATTAACTTGAAATTTACATAATCCTTAAGCAGTTTCATATACAAATCAAGTTTGGTATCAGAGCATAAGTTTTCTTTGTGCTGTGAGGATTTAATTGTTTGCAAGTGTTTCTGATGCTTACAAGGTTGAAGCCTAAGAGAGGAGAAGGTAATCTTGTGGGTACAGGTTCTCAATTTGGGACAAGGACAAGGAGAGCACATTTGCCATAATCTCCACCACAAGTTTCACCTCAATTTGTTCCTGAAGCTTCAGTAAGCATGTATAATGGAGGAGCTAATAATATGTCAGAGTATGAGAAGGCTTTAAGAAAATATTTCTTTAACATGACCCACATGGTGAAAGTTCTCTATGAAGAAAGAAATTCAAGATTGTAGGGTGATAGCTCCAAGCCTTCAAAAGGAGAGGGTTCTCCTAGAGGAAAAGGAGGAGATGAGGACAAGCCTTTAAAAGGGAAAGGTGACAAACCACTATCTTCTTCACCATCATCTTCACCTCCATCCTCACCTTCATCATCATCATCTTCCAACACAACCCTTTCACAAGAGGCTAGTGCCAAAAGCCCCTCAGAGAAGGAAGATGGCCAAGTCTGCACGTTTTGTCCGCATGATGAAGTAGATGAGGTTCTATCAGTGCCAAAGTCCAAGGATCTGAAAGAAGAAAGACCAGGAGTCCAATAAGACACCTAAAGAATTAGGAAAGAGTTTAAGAGCATGTTTGTCCCTCAGTTGAAATATGAGGAAAATGGTAAGCATTTACATGTAGTTTCTTTAAATGAAAATGTTGATTTAATCTCTTTTGCAGCCTTTGAGAAGCATAGAAAAGGCATAGGAACAACGTTCTTGTCCAATATGGGTTACAAGGGAGGAGGCTTTGGAGTGAAAAATCAGGGCATTATCCATCCAATTGAGGCAAAGGAGAGACCTTGATATCAAGGTTTGGGCTATGTCGAAAAGGGAGAATGGTCTTCCAGTGATATCTCTTGGGTATCATGATATTTTTGTCACAAGAGAGGACATGATGAGGAAAATTGTTGGGATTTTCATCCGGAATTGGTACCATATTGTTTTCTAAAGCAAAAGGAGCACATGAAATGCAAGACCTCTCCAAAGAGAGATGAGCAAGTTGAAGCAAAGACTAAGACAAGTTCTTCTCACCGTTCAAGTCTCTCATGTAAGAAGCATGGTTCAAAGGATAAAAAGGGAAGGTATAAGCCTCACTCAAATAGTTTCTTTGATTTTGAGCCAAATAATCAATTGAATAAAGTTTTATGGAATATGGTTCCATGCACTTTCTGTCATTCACATAACCATAGTGTGAAGAAGTGTCAGCAAAGGAAAGAGTTGCTTGAATGTGGGAATGAAACAAGGAAGAAAGACTCTCTTCTAAGTTCGAAGACAATGTCATCAAACAGTAAGCACAAAAAATTATGCACCCATTCTAATATTAGTGGCCATCGGGTCAAGAAGTGCTGGAAATTGCATCCGCAACTTCATCCTAGGAAAGGAAAGCAAGACAAGGCAAGACAAGCTAAACATCACCATGTTGACAGTGTTCGAGGTGAGAAAATTTTCAATTTGTTTAAGTTTCCTTTGATTGATGACCGATGAAGGAATATGTTTGTTTCTTCAAGAACAGTTTGTTGTTCTACAATTTCTGGGAAATTGTAGCAAGATGGTGTCTAGAATCAAGGAAAAAGATCAGTTTTCATGAAAAGCTCAAATTGTTGAATTCAGGAAAAGTCCAGTGGATCGAGGGGGTTGTACCCTCATCTAATTTTTCAGTAATAAAAGAGCTTTTGGGGTCCAAAATCTTCCAGTGGGGAGGAGTGATTTGATGCTTAAAAACATGCTCAAAAATGAAATTTGTTGGATTGAAGAAAAACATGAATGATTGCGTAGATCTCGTCTACTTGAATCCATGCAACTCGTTTCGCGGAAAACAGACTTCGTATGCTCCCGGAAATGAGTTCTGATCGATTTGGCAAGCAGGCAAAATTATGTGCACGGTTACCCAGTCAACAATCTATAATGCTGACGTGGCATGCTCACTAGGCCTGCTGAGTTGGCATATGACTGGGCTTCAAAAATGTCCAATGACATCGTGCCAATTTTCATATTCTTATTCATGCTGAGTTGGCGATTATTTATTGGTCAGTTTGTTGTTTGTTAGGTGGACTAACCAGAGGCCGCCACATGGCCCAGCCATAGGATGCCACATGGTGCCTTAGTGGCCACGAAATTTTTTGGGGCAAGTCTGAATTATACTCCACAAGAATCGAACTTAAAATCGCTTACCAACAATTACCTACATACACCATTGCGCCAAAGGTGGGCCTTGTGTAAATGACCCACCATACGTTTATTTAAACATTAATGGGGTGATTATTGGGGTAAGGGGTCGAGGGCTGGCCCCATCCCCAGTCGCCACACCCACAAGGACCAGGGACGGGATCGGGGGCAAGGGATTAGCCCCGGCCCCCCCAACCTTAAGCATTGGCCTTGCGACCATAGTGCCGAGACCAAGGGCTGATACGAAGGGGAACTAGATCGCGGGGTCCAACCCCAAGTCACATGGAGCGCCCATGTGACCATCGGTGCACACACGAGTTAATGGAGGAATTAACGATCCCATAATTTGCACCAGTGATGTGCTGATTTGTTGTTCCATTAGTGAAAAATGGGGCGAAATATAGGATAGTTAGCTAGACTTGGCGAAATTGTGGGTCAACTAGCAACAAAACTTGGAAAGCTCATTACTTTCTTAGTTTTTGGTCTTTTTGGGAGTAGAAAGAGGCTAGACAAGTATTTTTGATAGCAATGAAGCTGTTGAAGCAGTTTTTGAAGCCATTTGAGCACTGTAACTCATTGTAGTCATCATATTTTAGCATAATCAAAGAGGGCCAAGCATTGGAAGCTGGACTAGGAGACATAGCCCAAGAGGGGTGAACTCCTTCATCATGTTTTCTTTTGTGGTTACTATTATGGTTTTATTATCTGCAACTTTCTGCAATATATCAATTAAATTCATGTTTTAATGTGTATAAATTCAACTTAAAAAGCCATAAAAACTCATTTTATTAACTTGCAATTTACATAATCCTCAAGCAATTTCATATACAGACCAAGTTTAGCCTCAGAGAATAGGTTTTATTTTCTCCTATGAGGATTTAATTGTTTTCAAGTGTTTATGATGCTTACAAGGTTGAGGCTTAAGAGAGGAGAAGGAAAGCTTGTGGGTACAGGTTCTCAAATTGGGACAAGGACAAGGAGAGCACATTTTCCATAATCCCCACCACAAGTTTCACCTAAAGTTGTTCCTAAAGCTTTAGTAAGCATGTCTCATGAAGGAGGACTTGATAATATATCAAAGGATGATAATTCTTTCAAAAAAGAATTCCTTGACATGACCCATATGGTGAAAGTTCTCTATGAAGATAGAAATTCAAGATTGAAGGGTGAGAGCTCCAAGCCTTCAAAAGGAGAGGGTTTTTCTGGAGGAAAAGGAGGAGATGATGACAAGCCTTCAAAAGGGAATTGTGATGAACCACCATATTCTTCACCATCATCTTCACCTCCATCCTCACCTTCATCATCATCCTCTTCCAAAAAAACCCTTACACAAGAGGCTAGTGCAGAAAGACCCTCAGAGAAGGAAGATGGCCAAGTCTACACCTTTTGTCCTCATGATGATGAGGATGAGGTTCTATCAGCACCAAAGAAGGAGCAAATAATAAAGGCCAAGATTCCAAGAAGACACCTCAAGAATTAGGAAGGAGTTTCAGAGCATCTTTTTCCTTCAGTCGAAAGATGAGGAAAATGGTAAGAATTTACATGCAGTTTCTTTATATGAAAATGTTGATTTAAGCTCTTTTGCAACCTTTGAGAAGCATAGAAAATGCATATGAACAAAGCTCTTGTCCAATATGGGTTAGAAGGGAGGAGGCAAGGGGGAAGGACTTGGAGTGAACAATCAGGGCATTATCCATCCAATTGAGGAAAAGGAGAGACCTGATATGAAGTTTTGGGCTATGTTGAAAAGGGAGAATGGTCTTCTAGCGATAAATCTTGGCTATCATGTTCTTTTTGTCATAAGAGAGGACATGACAAGGCAAATTGTTGGGATTTGCATCTGAAATTGGTACTTTCTTGGTTTCTAAAGCAAAAGGAGGACATGAAATGCAAGACCTCTCTAAAGAGAGATGAACAAGTTGAAGAAAAGACTAAGACAAGTTCTTCTCGCCATTCAAGTTCCTTGCGTAAGAAGCATGGTTCAAAGGATAACAAGGGAAGGTATAAGCCTCACTCAAATAGTTTATTTGATTTTGAGCCACATGATCCATTTATGGAATATGGTTCCATTCACTTTATGTAAGAAGTGTCAGCAAAGGAAAGAGTTGCTTGAATGTAGGAATGAAGCAAGGCAGAAAGACTCTCTTCCAAGTTCAAAGACAATGTCATCAAGAAGCAAGCACAAAAAAATCTGCACCCATTGTAATATCAGTGGGCATTGGGTCAAGAATTTTTGGAGATTGCATCTGCAACCTCATCCTAAGAAGGGCAAGCAAGACAAGGAAACACAAGCTAAACATCGCCATGTCGACCGTGTTCGAGGTCAGAAAAATTTCAAGTTGTTTAAGTTTCCTTTGATTGATGACTAAGGAAGGAATATGTTTGTTTCTTCAAGGACAATTTGTTTTTCTGCAAATTCTGGGAAACTGCTCCAAGATGGTATCTACAATAGCAAGACAGGGTCTCCAGAATCAAGGAAAAAGACTAGTTTTCATGAAAAGCTCAAATTGTTGAATTCAGGCAAATTCCAATGGATTGAAACTGGAAGGGTGAGGGGGTTGTACCCTCATCTAATTGTTCATTAATAAAAGAGCTTTTGGGGTCCAAAAGCTTCCAGTAGGGAGGAGTGATTCAGTGCTAAAAAATATGCTAAAAAATGAAAGTTTCCAGATTGAAGAGAAACTTGAACGACCACATATATCTCATCTCCTTGAATCCTATGCAACTCGTTTCGAAGAAAACAAATGTTGTATTCTCCTAGAAATGAGTTTTGATCGATTTGGCAAATAGGAAAAATTTTGTGTAGGGATGCCCAGTCAGCAGTTCATACTGCTGACGTGGCATGATGATTGGGCCTGCTGAGTTGGCATATGACTGGGCTTCAAAAAGGGCCAATGACATCGCGCCACTTTTCATATTCTTATTCGTGCTGAGTTGGTGATTATTTATTGGTCAATTTGTTGTTGGTTAGGTGGACCAACCAGAGGCTGCCACATGGCGCCTCAGTGGCCATGAAATTTTTTGGGGAAAATTTGAATTACACTCCACAGGAATCGAACCTGAAACCTCTTACCAACAAATATTTGCATACACCATTAGGCCAAAGGTGGGCCTTGTGTAAAAGACCCACCATATGTTTATTTAAAGATTAATGGGACAAAGTATTGGGGTAAGGGGCCGAGGGCTAGCCCCAGCCCTGGTCACCATGCCGATAAGGACCAGAAGCAGGACCAGGGGCCAGGGCTTAGCTCCACACCCCCCCAACCTTAAACATTTGCCATGTGACCATATCGCGGAGATAAAGGGCCGATACAAAGAGGAGATAGATCGCAGAGGCCAACCCTAGGGCACGTGGAGCACCCATGTGATCATCGGTGCACACCAGAGTTAATGGAGAAATTAATGGTCCCACATTTTTTCCAGCAGTGAGCCGATTTGTTGCTTCATTATTGAAAATTGTGGCAAAAATGTAGGACAGTTAGCTGAACTTGGCGAAATTGTGGGTCAACTAGCAGGAAAACTTGGAAAGCTCATAACTTTCTCAGTTTTTGGTCTTTTTGGGAGCAAAAAGAGGCTAGACATGGTTTTTGATAGCTCTTAAGTTGTTGGAGTAGGTTTTGAAGCCATTTGAGCATTGTAACTCATTGTAATCATCATTTTTTAGCATAATGAAAGAGGGCCAAGCATTGGGAGCTGGACCAGGAGACGTAGCCCAAGAAGGGTGAAATCCTTCATCACTTGTTGTTTTGTAGTTACTGTTATGGTTTTATTCTCTGCAATTTATGAGTTAAATTCATGTTTTAATATGTGTATGAATTCAACTTAAATAGCCATAAAAACTCATTTTATTAACTTGCAATTTACATGATCCTCAAGGAGTTTCATATATAGATAAACAACCATGAGAGGACTTCATAAATATCCACTAGTAACTTCAGTTTATGTCCAATTCCTCAGATGTAGTCAATGGGGTGGAGGTGTTCTTAGTCTAAAATAGAGAAATTTTTTAGCAATAGATATTAGTAACAAAATCAATTCAATGATATACCATGTAATGTATGGATTTTAATCTATTGAAGTTACTCTAACCATATATGTGATTATTTATCGATTTTGAAGTATAGTTAAGGGATTATAAGTTAAAATTTCTTGTTTTCCTAAAGGAAAACCTACAAAACCTGCATAAAAAGGCAGGGACAACAACCTATTTTGTTTAAGCAACCAATATACTATGTGAATATCACCTCTAGGAGTTACCCCAAGATATGGAATGGCTAGACGGTGATTGTAGAGGATTTGGGGCCTCCTATCTAATGAATATAGATTGAAAAAAAAAATGATTTTTAGATTTATGTTATATGTTAATCAACCCAATTTTTTTTAGAATATTATTTTATAATTTAATGATTGGAAAATACAATTAATTCAACTCTAACATGAAAATATTGCTTATAAATTGATATAAACCTGAAAAAGTATTACAAGTTCTAGTGTAATATACTTACAAGCTTGTAGAACTTGTTTCGGGTGGTTGAAAATATAGGTCCAACAAACATAAATCCCTTTTAACCTGGTAATATATAACTAGAAGGATAGATACAAGTATAAATTGCAAGAAATAATAACTTGTTTTTGGGGTTTAGATCTAGTCATTTAATTAGCTCCTCCCAACAAATAACTTGTTGTAAATTGTTATGATAGTAAAAACTAGCAAGAAAATTCCTGCTCAAATTATAGAAAAATAAATAAAAAAATTGAGGAATTTTATAGTCTAAGTCACTATCTTTGGTTCTTGTCTAGGGAGTTGGCTTGGTCCTTCCAGAAAATGCCCCCACCTTTGCTTAGTCCATCCTACAGCTTTCAATTTTCCTTGGGAGAAACCCTCTCTATGTGGCGTCTTTAACTTTTGTTCTCTGTGTGGAAAAATATCAAGACCTTGAGATAATAAATTCCCATTCCAAAGTAGTTTAGAACCCTCAGACTGATTTACCTACAAAACTAAAACAAATAAGTGGGGAGACCCTTGTTTCTTACTTCCACATAATGTATTAGCTCATCAATGGCAAAGAATATTAATCTTAGGAGTAAATTAAATTGTTAGCAATGGAATTAAATAAAAATGATATAGCTTCGACGATTAGATCAATTGGTCGAGTCCCTATCATTAAAGAACATTTTCACTCGATAGGTCACAGGTTCAATTCTCTCGACTCCCTTAGGGTTAGAATTTGTGGTTGAGCTAGAAAGAAGTGATCCCTTTAGGTGGATGTGCCTAGTACACATATTTCATGGATGTAGCGGTCACCAATCTCCGGGGTTTGTGAACCACATAGAATAAATAAATAAATACAATAAAAAAAATAAAAATTAAATCTAATGGAACTAATAAGAAGCTCAGTATCCATCACCTATTCAATGAGAGCAATGTTCCTATGTCAGTTGAAGGTTTCTTGCTCACATGATTTGATCCCTGTTATTAGCTGTCTTAGCACATATTGAGCATAAGGTTGTATGTTTCTCCATTCACTTTAAGGTCATGTTGACGGTGTTGTATGCCACCAACATTGTAAGTTGATCTCCCTAATATGAAGTTCCAATTAGTCTTCACATCATTTGGTGTATGAGTCCCATTCGGTCATACGATCCAACCATATTTAGAAAGGTATTAAAGATATGCCTTGTTATGATCAAACACAAGAGAACACAACACCTCTTTGGGGCAACAAGAATGTGAGCTTTGTGAGACACACAATGTAAGGTGTACATGGGATACTTCCATGGCTAGTAGGGAAAAGAGCCACTAGTTAGAAAAGTAATAGTATTTTCCTAAAGGGGGAATCGGGAAGAAAGAGAAAGGCTTGTTGAATTCCTATCGATTAGTCCACATAATAAACAACAACCATTAAAGCATAACAACACTTATTCAATAATAGCCATAGCTAAGTAACAAATTATTTCATTAACTTAGTATGTGATTAAAATGACATATACCATAAACATAACAAGAATATCCTACTATATATATGATACATTTATGAAGAAGTGTCAGATCATTGATATATTAAGAGTGCATGATCCCAAGTACAATGTTACATAGATGAAACATTGTATCCAATAGTGGAACATGAAGCCACAACTTGCTTCTTCAAAGAATGATATATCTCCTATGTATTACAAGAGAAGCCTAGGAAAGACCTATAGAATCCAAGCCATTTGCTTGAGTTATGAGGAGATATTTATAACAAGTAACAATCACCTTTGAGCTTCCTCATGACTCTTTCAATTATATGACTATTCATATTCTATACACGACTCATTACATTCCAATGTGTGGCTATTCACATTCCACATGTGTCCTTTGGACTTCATTACAAATCATTTGTTACATAAGAAAAATCACAAATGAGACAACGACTATATAAGAAAAAAATTATAATGGGACAAAGACTGATCAAATTGATAAGTCATTTGCTTCCTCTAGGAGATCAGTTGTAATGTAAGTGTGCCAAGCTCTGAACTCCGTACAAATGGCTTTGACACGAACTGGAAAGTCCCCAATGTAGTGCATCTTCACCTCCAGTGCTTCCATCAATATGTTCTTGGAGTTTGATTGCACATTATTCCACATCCATGAAAGTTTCATATGATCTTTAATTGGTGCAATGGTGTACTATAAATTAATTTCCTTGGTTACCAAGCCTTCTTGTTTTGTTTCTTGCTTGATTTGTTTAATGTATTGCCTAATCTCTAGGAAGATGATCTCCCTACCTCTGATTGCTTCAAGTGTACCTATTGAAGGCATCCCATGCTTTTGTGTTAGAGACTCAAAACCATTGTGCAGACGATTATAAGCAACAACAATACTAATCAACTATTCTCCAAGGCGCATATAGTTTGGTGGTGGAGTCTCAAGTGATCTCTATCGATATCTGCAAAAATCTTGTCTTTCTTCTCCAAACGTTGTGGAGCATCTAGATACTTGGAAACCCACTCCTGAAGATGATTGATTGCTTTGTTTGCTACCTTCAAGAGTTTCACTACTTCTTGTGCCTTCTTTTGAATTCCAAGAAGAGGAGACACAAGTTGTTGTAGAAGAGTAATCTCATCATATAATCACACCTTTGTGTCATCCATTGGCCCCAATTCTTCTTTGATGGATGACTTCCATTCGATGGCGCCGAAGCTTTGTGATGACAAGAATTGATTCTCTTACACAAGACGTTCCACCTGTTCTTTACCACAACAAGTTATCTTCTCAACTTGACATTCTACTTCAACAACTATTCAAAATTATCCTGTGTCATTGTTGTGAATGCAACATTTTCCACCATGATAGCTCTGGATTCCCTCTGATGTTGGAGGTTATGACCTTCTCAGTAGAAACTGAGACTGGATTTTGAGGATCCTTGGGGAAGTATCTATGCCACTATTGTACAACCCTCTTCTTAAGTTGATTAAATGTGACACTGCATATACATGACCCTGTCAGCCAGTGGAGGTGTGATCCCCATTTCCTCGAAAGGAAGATGATCATCTATAAGCAAAGGTTCCTCTTGAGTTCCTGGTTCATCATCCATGGGTTGGATAGTATATTCTTCCTCCAACTCTTTTTCTTCAATCTCCTAAGTTCGTTGTTCTTCTTCTAGTCTATGTGTTGCTTCCTCCTTCTAAGAATGCCTCTATTGTTCTTCCTCTATTCTTCTCCTCTCTTCTTCTTCTTGTTGCTTCTAGATGATCTAGGTGGCTCCAGAGACACACACATGACAAAGAGGGCTTATGGAAGCTCGAAAATTAAAGTGATCAGAATGGTTTCGAACTAGGACCAGAGCGTAGATCTCATCGTCCTAATCATGGGGATGCAAATGGTTCGCTAATTCGAGCTCATATGAGGGAGAACGAGCCAATCAAAGTTCTGGTCAAAGTTGAGTTGTGGGCCAGGTTTAAGTGTCCTACAATTTGACCGACCCCGGGGCATGAAACCTAGCTCCCGAAAGTGGTCAAAATTGTGGCCTTGTTAATTTTCCCAATATCCTTTATTTTTTAAAGGTTGGTGTTGGAGGACCAAAAGCTCCTCAGTGGGGAGGATTAATCCAGGTGGCTACAGAGATACACAC
This sequence comes from Pinus taeda, assembly GCA_000404065.3. Lineage (NCBI taxonomy): Eukaryota > Viridiplantae > Streptophyta > Pinopsida > Pinales > Pinaceae > Pinus > Pinus taeda. The sequence continues at coordinate 38,283 of APFE031208872.1, forward strand.
AAGACAAAGAGGGCTAATGGAAGTTTGAAAATCAAAATGATCAGAATGGTTTCAAACCAAGACCAAAGCGTAGATCTCGTCGTCCTGATCTGGCACTACAAATGGTTCCCCACAAATGGTTCGCCAATCCAAGCTCGTATGAGGGAGAACGAGCCAGTCAAAGTTTTGGTCAAAGTTGGGTTGTGGGCCATGTTTAAGTGTCGTACAATTTGACTGACCCCAGGGCATGAAACCTAGCTTCCGAAAGCAGTCGAAATTGTGGCCTCGTTAATTTTCCCAATATTCCTTATTTTCTAAAGGTTGGAAAATCTCCCCTATTCCTAATAATAAAAAAATATATATACATTATGGTGGCGGGCCACCAGCCCCGCCACCCCAGAAATTCCATAACAAAAATAAATTATTTACAGGCTAACGGGCCATGACCCCCACCGGCTTAACCGCAACACAAAACAAATATACAAAGGTTGGGTGGGCGGCCATGACCCCACCACACCCTTCTCCTATGTTTAATACCATAACATAAACATAAATGGGGTGGACACGGGCCACCTCTGGTGGGCACGGGTCACCTCCGGTGGACTCGACCCACACCCCCACCAATAAAACGACACCAAAATATTAGTACAGGACCCGGCGGGGGTCGAACCTGACCGGCCCATGTGGACAGCCCCCAAGCGGGCAACCCCATTAATACATGTAACACCAAAACCATTTGATGTACCACCCATAAAATACATTGCAACAACCCTAAAGCCCACGGTCAACAACATATATGGATACGGAGGTATGGGGTGAGCTGCCCAATGCGGACCCAACCCCCCATTAAAATTAATTTTGTTTTAAAACCAAACAATGATGTGTTAAAAAAACGGAGGGGCGGGGTTTGACCACCCGTCCCCTCCTCAACCATTTGCCTACTTTTACCACTGCACCAAAATGATTTTGTTGATAAATCGCCAAAAAATTATACAAACATTCATTTCACCAGTGCGTCCAGGAAGATGGAGGAACCAGGAGCGGGCACGAAAACGAGGTAGAATTTTTTTTATTAATTTTTAATGCAGGTGGAACCATGACTAAGCAAAATTTTCAGGAGGGTGAAATTTTCGCAGTGTCCAAATTAGACAAACTTTATGTCGATCTTACACCTCTCGGCAACACGAACCCGATGGCACAGTCAATTTCTTGATCTGAGCAGCCAATTTGCAGAGGACCCGAAGGATGGAATATTTGAGGAATCTAGGGGGAATCTAAAAGATTCCTTGAGCCCCAGATGCTCACTTTCTCAGAATTCAGAAATTTGATAGTCAATTTTTCACTATTCGACGCCACAAATCTGATGGTGCATTCAAATTTTCCATTTTCTGATTCTATTCTTTGACCACTTTTCTAAGTGGAGTGCATGTGTCAACATTCAACGTGCGAGCAATCATTCCATGAGATTCGACGATGTGAGATGGATGGTTCAAACAATTTCAGCAGTTTGACATCCCACTTCTTCAAATGGCCCATGGATGTGAGGTATATGCAGTGTGTTCATGTACTTCTTTTCCTATGTATTGTGCTGCACAGATCCTTGTTTGATGTTTGATGTGGGATCTTGTTTCTTACTTGTTTTCATGATTCCTGCTTGATGTGATGTGGAATCCTCTGTGTGATGTACTTGTTGTCATGATTTGTCATGGTGTGTTTTGAGATCCCTTTGTTGTATGTTGATGGGATACTCATGTTGTCGTCTTATATGTTTGCATTGGGATCCGTTTTATGCCATGTTGGCGGGATGATCATCATGCATGAGTTTGTGTCATACTGATAGGAGTCCTTTTGACTGAGAGTTCCTGTAGTGGAACATCTCTTGGAGCCACTGCTCCGTGAGGGCATTTTCCTTGTTCGATAGTGACATCACCTCTTATGCACATCATCACTATTTACAACACTTAATGCAATGGCCTACACCATCTTGACACTGGGGCCCAGAGACGTAGTCCCTCCTAGACGAAATCCGTTATCAACGACTAATGTTTTTATGTTGTTGATAATTGACATGTTCCTCTTCTTTACAACATGCACATGTATTCATTTATGTTATTTTAAAAATACAATTTAACACATCACGAAAGTAAAAGGTATTGGAAGGGTCCTTTGTCACACCCAGACCTAGATCATTAGAGAAACTCATCATACTTCCTCTTCTCATGTTCTAGTTGAATAGCTCATTTTTTTAAAGGATCAACTTTCCATTTATTGTTTCTCTCACAAACAAGTCTGCGATATCTCGGAGTGACTCCTTCACTTGATCAGTCATGCAAGGAGGATCAATCTCGAATATCATCTAAAAGGTAATTGCAAAGAAGTGCTAAGCCAATTTTCATATACGCCTCTGAAGCTTGATTCTAATAACACTATCCAGTGGAAGTAAACCAGGAACTTCTCCTCATGGGTCAAGTGCCAGTTCATTCTTGGGAACGCATACTTTGCATAGATTCCATTTAAGAGAAATGAAAACATGTATAATTTTGGTTCCTAGTTCGCCCTTAAAGATGTTTTTTCTTGCCCCACATGACGTCACAACTCATATGACAATATATATTCCCAATTGAAAACTCTGCCATGGAATAACACCATGTTGAGCATATATATCTAATTCTCCTCACCTCAGCATTCTTGCACCCATGCAATTGACAACACATAACTATCAGGTATTTATATACATCTCTAAGAATCTTGGTCATATAGGATGCGAATGGGCGATGTCGAAAATTGGAAGGCTCTCGAAACCATGATTTGATAATGTCACTTGTGTCGAGGTCAACAAAAATAATGTGAGCTTTGTGAGACACCCGATGTAAGGTGTACATGGGAGACTTCCATGACTAGTGTGGAAAATGAGCCACCAGTTAGAAAAGTAATAGTTTTATCCTAAAGGGGGGCCAGGGAAGAAAGAGAAAGGCTTGTTGAATACTTGTAGACTAGTCCACATAATAAACAACAATCATTGAAACATAACAACATTTATTCAATAATAACCATAGATAAGCAACAAATTAGTTCATTAACTTAGTGTTTGATTAAAATGACATATACCATAAAAATAACAAGAATTGCCCTACTATATCTATGATATGTTTATGAAGAAGTGTCATCTCATTGAGATTTTGATTAAGAGTGCAAGATCCCAAAAACATTGTTACATAAATGAAATTTTGTATCCAATAGTGGAACATGAAGCCACAACTTGCTTCTCTAAAGAATGATCTATCTCCTATGTATTACAAGAGATGCCAAGACAAGACCTCTAGAATCCAATCCATTTGCTTGAATTATGAGGAGCTATTTGTAACAAGTAACAATGACCTTTGAGCCTACTCACGACCCTTTGAATTCTATGGCTATTTATATTATATACATGACTCATTACATTCCAATGTGTGGCTATTCACATTCCACATGTTTCATTTGGACTTCATTACGTATCATTTATTACATAAGACAAATTACAAATGAGATGACGATTATATAAGAGAAATTTGATAATGGGACAAAGGCTCGTCAAATTGATAAGTCATTTGCTTCCTCATGGAGCTCAGTTGTAATGTAAGTGTCCCAAGCTATAAACTTTGTGGATACGAATTTGAAGGAGTAGGTGGTAGACCGTAAAAAGAAAAAGCAATATGGAACCTTTGTAGACTCCAGGAGAGAAATTGGTAAGGGATGAGACAATTTGATTATCAGCCATTGATGAGATATTGGATTGAGGTGAAGTCTGAGATTTGGGATCATAGTACGTCAGTTGATCAATAGTGACGATATTTCCATTATGAGGGAAGCACATCTTACGGTGAACGCAGAAGCGAAAACTAACATAGCATAGGTATAACTACGACCAAAAATGATTTTGTAATGTAATGGGGCATCAATGACCTCATTGTCAATAGAGACAATCTTTCTGAAAACAATGATATGATATTTTTTATATAAGCCAAGGGGTTTCGAGGGATGATTGTCCCAAGCACAAAGAGTGATGGTGAATGGGGACAGGTCCGAGGAACCAATCTACTTCCAAACACCAGCAACTATCACAGAGGTGGAAGCGCCTTCATCTATGATACACCATTGGACAATGGCATTTCTTATGGAGACTGGGATTTGGAGTGCAACGGATGAAGGTAGAGGAGTGTTGGGAATGGGTCCCCTAGGGTCAATTTTGGGGTTAAAAGCCCAAGTTTTGGGGCTAAAGGCCCAAGTTTTTCATAAAGAATGTAAATTCTCCACATTTTGTGGTTGCCGAGTACGAAGATGTAAAGAGTCATCAAGGGTTTCTGCCCTTAGTTTATGTAACTTGTGTTGGCTTTATGAGATCCACCCTTGGTCTGTAGACCATGGGAATGTATAAAAGGGAAGTCTTAGAAGAGTCTAAGGCAGTTTTGGTAGTTTAGTTCAGATATGTTTTGAAGAGTCATTGGTGTAATGGTTCTGTGAGGGATAAGAGTAAAGCGTCTTGGCGTAGGAGAGAGGCTCTGCAGCTGAGTGCGCAGAGGTCTAGGGTAGAAATCCATAGCTGAGTGCACGTACCCCTGCAGCTATGTGCGCAGGGTAGTTAGAGTCTTTAAGAGAGATTTGAACAACAGTAAAGAGAATTATTCTGGAATTACCTGTGTATGAGTTATTTTACTTCTGTTATGAATGCATGCAATTATGTTATGTTAAATACTAGGTTTATGATTTAATGTTGTATTGATGCGTGAATCTATGTGTTTTACTTTATTATATGAACGCAAGTAAGAATATCTATTTACGCGAAGATAATCATAATTCATGTTGAAGTTATCCACTACTTAAGCTAATCAAGGTAAATACAACAGTAAGAGTAATTACAGAGGCGTGTAAGTGTTTGGATTGCCTATTTAGGGTACGTGAAAGACAGCCATAGACCTTCATGGAGGTCTAGAGGACAACTAAGGGAATTATATTGATAAGCCCTAAAATGCTTATCGATTTGTGCGAAGGAAGGGTTAGGGTATAAAGATACATCACTGCCATCTCAGGGTGTGGAAACTTGGTTCCTGAATCCCCCTATACTACTTCGAGTGAGACTTCAGTCCGCGCTCTGCGGATTGATGCCGAAAGGGCCAGTAGCATAGGGATTTTCTTGGCTAATCAACGTTGAACCTCGTTAGGGCCCATCAAGCCAACAAATGGTTCTATTGTCAGGATAGGATCTGCATAAAAATATGTGTGATGTCGCATCATTGGAATCCAACTAAGAAGGAGATCGAAGACTGGTTGGATAGAAAGATCCACGAATTCGTGGCACAAGAGAATAGGAATCTGCGATTGATGAAAGAACAGTGGTTGGATAAATATCTGTACACAGAGATACATGAAATCTTCTTATGTTCCTTCCTGATTTAATTATATGAGTGGATCACGAAATTGACAAACAACCAAAGAAGGTGGAGGCTTGACGGTACAATATTCTGGACCCTAGAGTTAGTGTGGATATTAAAAGCCTCTGAAGATAAGATTGCACACGTTGTTGATCATTGGCTCGATCGTATCATAGGAGGGTTCGTGACAGAGTTCACAGTCGATACCTCAGTTAGTTACAGCGAAGTGGAGTGCCGCTTCTTCAAGGGGTCGCGAGGTAAGTATTTAAGGTTTGTAAATACTTGGATTAAGATGTCATTGTGTGAAAAACGTGTTATGCATCTACCTTGATGTTTGGGGCTACGTGAAGTGGAAATTCCTTCAGGAACAGAGCGAAAACAGGCCCCGAATATAGCCCATTGATTGAACCTCCTCTGAGTGACAACAAGGAAGCAACACAAGCTTCTCCGCAAAGTGTTGTTAAGTTGATAAAACAAGGGTTCCCGCGAATACCCCATCCACCCACACCGCAGGAACACGCGCTAACATGGTACATTAAGAGAATTGTTAAGTTGATAAAACAAGGGTTCTCGTGAATACCCCATCCACCTACACCGCAGGAATGCATGCTAACATGGTACATTAAGTTCTCCATTAATAACCCGACGTTTATGTTGGCAGATATCCAGAACGCGCTAAATAAGGAATTCAGTAGGCCTAAGTCTAAAGCGCGATCAATCGTTGGATTCAAGGAAATCACGATGAGGCTTGGAGAGACGCCCTAGGAGGTGGATCAGGTATTGAAATGCAAGATCCGTGAAGCTAACATGAATCTGGCTGATGAACAACACTACAAATGGTTTGTGGCTTTGCTCCTACCTCATCTAAGCGTTGCGCTATCACAACAAAATATTGGGACTCAGGCAGAATCTATGGAGATTGCGATGAGATTGCATGAGACATTGATGCAATATGCTAATTTAGGGGTTCAGTAGATTCATGCACAGTTGCAGAACCTTTGCCAAGAAATGCAGAGTCTGAAGAATGATAGAACAATTTGGCCAGAGGTGCGCGAAGAAGTTTGGTGCCTGAAATGAAAAATCCAAGGGCATGAGAAAGATCATTTCCCAGTCTTTGCGAGTTATGTTGTAGCAGGAGGACCAATGCCTCTTAGATTGGAGGCTCAAGCAGGCCAAGTGCAAAGCCCACGCTATGGTGTGCTATCTGTCAAGTAGCTGGAAAACACATTACGAACAATTACCATTTGCTGCAGAAATTTGTACAGACACTGCAACAACTTTTTTGCAAATTTTTTCAATCGTGGGTCATGATGAGCACAATTTTCATAGTTACGAGTTAATGATGGATCGAATGCCTGTATATTGGGTGCAGGTAGAAACCTGGCCTCCGGACCAAGGTGGTGGGGGAGCGCGAGGCAAATATCAAGGGCGCGATTGAGACCAAGGTGGAGGAGGACCTGGTAGAGATCGGGGACATGTCATTTGTTACAATTGTGGAGGACCAAGACACTACGTGCGAGACTGCCCAAATTCGATGCGTTTTTCATGTTGATATTGTACTTAATTTGACCACACAACTGCATATTGTGTGGTATTGCTAGCTAAGATACGTGAAAAGGGGGCGTAGCCTCCATAGCCAACTCAAAACCTGTAGATGATGAGGGTTGAGCCTCGCGAAGAGGATCCCAAGGTAAATATTGTGTTGTGGAGTGGGGTGAAGACTTGCGAAGATAAGGGGAAGTAGCCTGAAGAAAGTGAATGGGTCTGCAAATCTCCAGAAAAGGAGGTCAAGTTTGATCTAAAGTGCGCACAGGAAACATTTATGGAAGTGAAGAAAAGCTTCGTTGAGGCCTCTACCTCAGGAAGTCATGATAAGCCAGTTGAAGAGATGGACCCTTCCATGCTTGCTACTTTCTTGGAGACCTGTATGAAGCTCTTGCATGACAGCAAGGTTGTAAAAGGACTAAAGGAACTGATAAATAAGTGTGTCGGGAAATAAAACGCTCTTGATGGACCGCACATAGTGAGGAATATTGGTAAGAATAGGCAAATAATGGGGTGTGAGATGAGGCTCACTGCGCAAATAGGAGAATATGAGATGGATCAAGTAATTCTAGATCTAGGGTCGGACGCAAATGTTCTGCCTAAACGGACATGGGAAAGGATGGGGAGACCTGCACTACAGTGGTCTCCAATTCAGTTAAGGATATAAAATCAGTAGAAAATCATCCCCATGGGAAGATTGTAGGAAGTGATAGTGGATATTGAGGGCGCGAGTGCATTGGTTGACTTCGAAGTGATAGAGATTGTGGATGACGACAATCCCTACCCCGCGCTCCTTGGGATCGATTGGGCCACTGACATGAATGGGGTAATCAATTTGAAGAAGTGGAAGATGATATTTGAGAAGAAATTGCTCCACGTAGTACTAAACCTGGACCCTGCAGAAGGACCATGCTATATTGAACTGGTCCGTGATTATGAAAGTGATGATGAATTGGACCAAATTTATAAGATAACGACGTGAGATCAGGATTGGTTGAATCCGACAGTGGATGGACGAATTGCATGGGACCGTGAAAGCTCCCGCACTTCAGATTTAGATGAGGAGTTGGAACACTGGCAGAACTGATTGCATGAAGTACGTAATATGATGACCAAGTCGTTGCACTATGTATCATCGATGGTAAGGAATCTGTCTTACTATGATGGTTGAACTGACATTGATGACTTTTTGGATACATTTGAGAGGGAAGTACCCGAGAAGCATCACTTCTAGGCCTTTGATTGGGCATTATGAGCTATGCTTGCGAGATTCTAGGCCTTTGATTGGTTGCTCGAATATTTTGATGAGCGATCGCATATGCATTTTATTAATGAGATGATCATTGTGTTGACAGAAGGAGTTTCAGGTTTATCATCAGAAGAGTACGCCATATCACTCGCAAGCTAATGGGATGGTGCAAGCAGTTAATAAGCTATTGGAGAATGCATTGATGAAGGTTTGCAATGCACAAAGGAATGACTGGGATGTCCGTGTACCCATGGTGTTATGGGATTACATAACTACTTGCAAAAAGTTGACTAGCCAAACGCCTTTCCGGCTGGTTTATGGCATAGAAGCTGTGATGTCGATGGAATACATCGTATCTATTCTATGCATAACGACATTTATAGGAATGACGGATCGTGGAGCCCTGGAAGAAAGGCTCACGCAGCTAACAGAGTTGGAAGAGGATAGATTTTTGGCTGGATTCCATCAACAAGTTACAAAGGAGCGCGAAAACGCATGGCACGATCAACACATCAAAATGCGCACCTTCAAGGTAAATGATTTGGTTTTGTTATATGATAGTAAGTTTAATAAAATTCCAGGAAAATTTCGGATGCATTACCTGGGGCCCCGTGTCATTAAATAGATTACCGATGGTGGAGCAGTTCAACTTGTGAAGTTGAATGGGGAGCTATTCTCACGGAAGGTAAATGGTAGCCGATTGAATCCATACACCAGGGATCTGGCCAGATGACTATATGGTGGAAGTAAAGTCTTAGCGCTCTAGGTAGATGAACAGAGGTGCGACACTATAAAATACACTGCCCAAGTTGTAGAGTTGCGCGATTGGGGAACTGCGCAGAAAGAAAGAATGTCACAGCATCAACAAAAGTGAGAAGGGAGTTGCGCTATAGGAGGAGAGATCATGCAGGGCCACCGGGAAGTGGTCGTTATGGTCACTATTCATTATTTGATAGTGAGAAAATGGCTAAACGGAGCGGGGGTTGGCATTTAAGTCGGAATTTAAAAGCATCTTTGAAAATATTCTGCCAATCTAGAATTTATGAGTGAATTTTGGGGGGAAAGGTCGGATTCAAATTCAAATTTTCTTATAAATTACAAATGGCCGCCCAACGAAAAACACTTGCCATTTTGAGAATTAAGGTGTTGAGCTCTTAGGCGCGCATGAACCTTGAGAGTTTTGAGGCTTTGGTAGCGAGTTTAGTCTTTGATAAGCTACCCAAGGAAACCCAAGAGCTCCTAACTAGCATCATATCGGCACTCGTGGAAACTGCAACTGCTGAGGGATCGTGGCATCTGAGGGAGCTTCACCTGAGATTGCAAGTGTAGAGGTGCCTGCAGAGGTACCGAAATCACCGAGGCCTATGCTGACTACAAAGGGGCCTAAAGCGAAGAAGGACAAGCAGAAAGTGGCACAGTCAGTGCGCACATCGCTTAGGAAACATCTGCAGAAAGAAAATCCCACCGCGTAGGAGAAAGGCAAGGTGGTCGACCTAGAATTTGAGGAGGGTGCTGAAGATGTGGATATGGGCGTCAAGGACATTGACATTGAGAATGTATACCTATTTCCAAGTTGCTGAAATACATTCCCCCGCGCCGAGGTAAGGTGAAGGTATTGAAGGACCCGGATGAGGGAAAATTTATGTTGAATACTCCATTTCTACCATAACAAATTACAGTTGAAGCCCCTCGCTTGGTGCGAATCCCCTCTCTCAAGCTAGAGGATTGGGATTTGGTAGACATAGAGTGATTCCCCCACTTGGCGACTGACACCTTCATGACCCAAGTGTTCTACAAAGATACAGGTGTCACCACGCTAAAGCCGAAGAAGTGAATCAGAGGGGTGGACAAAGCAAGCCTGTTAAACCTGTTATGGGTGTCGCATTACCATCGTGCACCCATAACCTTGTTGGTGATCAAGAAATTGTTGTGCTTGGTGCACAACGGATGCCTATGGCTGGGAGCACCGATACCAATCATGGATATGTTGATCCATAGGATCACTTTGCTCCCGCATTCAGGATTGAACTTGACCATGGAATTTGGTGAAAAGACGGGTGAGCATGACCTCGCCGTGCGAATGAAGGATAAGTTTAAGCTAGCTAAGAAACCAGGCTATTCAATTTATATCATAACTTACCCCATGATTAAGGTCACCACCTAGATTTTAGCTGGGAAAATCATGAGAAAGTGTCGCGCAAATGAGGTTCCCACACCAGTTATGTCTTTAGCGACTTAGTGCACGGAGGGCATACAATTTAATTAGGCACACTACCTCTGCGGTGAGTTCCTCGTGAACTACAAAGAAGCCCAAGATGAGAGTAAAACATTTCACTACTCTTGGTTACTGTTATCAATAGTGTTGGTTGCGTGGGAGCCACCAGAGGACCGCTAGTTTCCTTCAGTCGAGCCAGATCTACAAGAAGTAGCGAATTTTGCTTCGCTCTGGGCCACCAAGGATGCCATGAGGATCAAAGATAACAATATCTTTTAGGAGCTAATGGAGGCAAGCATCCGTGCCGCAATCAACCGCAAGTCGCGGCTCTCACCAACTATCTTTGAGCAGTTGTCAGAATATGTGGAGTTCAAGGTGAAGTTCCACTGCGTTTCCATCAGAGCGTGGAAGGACCCCAAGAAAAAATGGTATGATCTTCCATACCTGGCGATGGATGATGCAATCATCACAGTCCTTGAGAGTTGGCCAGCAGAGTGGCGCACAGCCTTAGACTTGTCAGCTGGGTCTAGTAAGTCTGCAATGAAGTAGAAGAAGGAAGAGGCGAGGATAAAAATGCAGCAGTTCGCCGAATGAGGAAAAAGGAGGCTGAGGAAAAAGCTAAAGTAGAGTGTGCTGCTGAAAATCAGACAAAAGAGGAGGAAGAAGAAGAAGAGTGTGACTCTAATAGAATTCAAAGGTCTCCTTCACCACAGACAGAGGAATACGAGCAGTTATCAAGACAGGGAGGTGTAGAGCCGTAGACTACTCCATTCCGGGTTAAGTGCACGAGGGAGTAGGAAAAAGTAGGGCCAGCAAGTCATCTCTTGACCCGATCACTTTGACTGAAGGTGATCTAAATGATATCGAGGACACAGTGAGGCACGCGACTGCAGAACTACTATAGCAGTTCAAGCAGAAGCAGAAGCAAGCCTTGATCGCCATTCAAACGGGTCTGTGCGAGCTGCAGATCTAGGCCACTTAAGTGTAGACCAGCGTGGGACAACACAACGCGACGTTAGCTAGCTTAGTACCTAGGACCTCAAAAGCAGCGAAGCTGGTCTACTCTTTGGATCCCCGGGTCATCATGCTTCCAGATGGAGCATTGACTACAAAAGTGCAAGCTAAGAGGGCCACCATCAGCAGTCTCAAGAAGCTTGGGTTTAACTTGGTCCCGCCCCCAAGTGAGGCCCTTCACACCCTGCAATATGGTGTGATCGCGGAACTTTGGGCCAAAGAGCAGCGTGCGCTAAATGTGATCAATGAGAAAAAGGTCAACAATGCCCAGATGTTCATAGAAAATACTTTTGAGATTAGTCTTCTTAATAATATCACAGAGTGGTAGCTGAGGCCGCAAGACTGTTATGGAGCTGAACATCCTAGAACATGCACCAGTCGATGCCAGAATTCGGAAGCTCGTTGTAGGTGTGCGCGACGCAAGGACAGAGCTGGCTAAGGTTCAATTTGAACCGAACATTAATATCGTAGAACTCGAGTTGAGGGCCCAACGTTTGACTCCACCTGAAGTTAGAGAACAACGTGAGGAATTTGTCAAGGATGCAATTGCCACAGTAGATGCTGCAGTGAAGGATTTCACTTCGCTCTTCGAGCAACCACTTGAACTAGTTACCAGCCTGCAAGAAGATCCCAACGTGCAACAACTAGAAACAGAGGAAATGGAACTACAACTGAATTATGATGAGGTCAAAGCGACGACGTGCACTATCACCATCACATGGAGGTTGGCGAAGCTGCAGGAAGCTAAGGCACTAAAAGAACAGGTAGACGCAACATAATGCAAGGAGGCAATACTGAAGTCCATATTGGAGCCTTGGCTAGATGAAGCCGTTGTGGTCATGGCCACCATCAAAGGAAAATTGGCTAGTCTGCAAAAAATGCAGCAGAAAATATAAGCAAATAGCGCAGCACCAACAACGGAGCAGTTGGTCGCACAAGCTAAGCAGGCGGCGACACAGTGTACCACCAAGGTTGCAGTATTACAGGTGGAGTTGGGTGGTCTTCGTGACAATATCTCCATGCCAACAGAGTGACACAGGGGCGAGTCACCATATTTGTGTTGGGGGGCTGTTGGGAAGGGGTCCCCTAGGGTCAATTTTGGGGTTAAAAGCCCAAGTTTTGGGGCTACAGGCCCAAGTTTTGTATAACAAATGTAAAGTCTCCGCATTTTGTTGTCGCGAAGTGTGAAGATGTAAAGATTCATCAAGGGTTTCTACCCTTAGTTTATGTAACTTGTGTCAGCTTTATGAGATCCACCCTTGGTCCACGAACCATGGGAATTTATAAAAAGGGAAGTATTAGAAGAGTCTGTCAAACCAGGCAGTAACTCCTCAAAATCAATTCATTATATTCATTCAGGTTGGTCTTTATTATATACATGAGGGAGAGACTGTTCATTTCATCTCCAGGTGACTCTTCATATTTTCCATTATTTATTTACATCAATTGCATTTATTCACCCAATCTTGATGATTAGGTGTCAACATTCCCACCCTAATCTAAAGGGATGTTGGTGAGTCCAAGCATCGTTCTGAATCTTTCAATCTTTTCTCTTCCAAGCGCTTTGGTGAAGATGTCTGCAATTTGCTTATTAGTGGAACAACGACGGAGATGGATTGTTTTGGCCTCAACATGATGTAGAATTAGATGATATTTAGTATTGATGTGCTTCGTTCAATCATGGAACTTTGGGTTCTTGGCCAACTTTATTGTTGAGGTATTGTCAATCATGAGTGGAGTCGATTGTACTTGTTTTACCTGCAAATCTTCAAGAATTTTCCTGAGCCACACAATTTATTTTGTTGCCTCAGTTGCTGCCACATATTTTGCTTCTGTTGTGGAATTTGTTGGAACTGATTGTTTGTGTGATCTCTAGGAGATAGCTCCTGATCCAAGACTCATAGCATAACCTAAAGTAGATACCCCAGTTTCTTTGTCTCCATCGAATTCTGAATCAGAGTATCCAATTAAGCTAAAGTCGTCCACCTGTGTATACTTGATTCCAAAGTCTTGAGTTCCCTTCAAGTACCTTAGAACTCTTTTTGCTGCAGACCAATGTCCCTCACAAGGCTTTTGCATAAACCTGGAGAGGGTTCCAACAGCAAACGAAATGTCAGGTCTGGTAGTAGTTAGGTAGTTGAGACTTCCTACAAGCTGTCTATACTTTGTTGCATCCTCGAATTCTTTTCCTTCAATGGATGTGAGCTTTAAGTTTTGTTCCATTGGAGTAGTAAGAGGATTGCATTTTGTCATGCCAAACCTGTTCAACAGATCTCCAATGTAATTCTTTTGAGAAATAAATATGGACTTCAGATGTTGAGTTACTTCAATACCAAGATAGTAATGAACATAGCCCAAACCAGTCATTTCAAAACCTTTCCTTAATTCCTTCTTTATGGATGCAATGTAGCTTTCACTGTTCCCTGTCATCAAAAGATCATCTACATATACCATAAGATACACAAATGTTTTGCCAACTTTCTTGACAAATAAAGTTGCATCATCAAGATCATAATGTTTGAAATTGAGTTTCAGAAGATACTCAGTTAGTTTTTCATACCATGATCGTGGTGCTTGTGTGAGGCCATACAAGGATTTCACAAGTTTTCATACTTTATGTTCATGTCCTTTCACAGCAAATCCTTTAGGCTGGGACATAAAAACATTCTCTTTTAGATCTCCATTCAAGAAATAAGTTTTTACATCCATTTGATGGACTTTCCAACCATTCTAAGCTGTTAGGGCAAAGAGTGTGTAGATGGTAGCCCATTTTGTTGTGGGGGAAAGAGTCTCCTCGTAATCGACCCCTTCCTTCTATGCAAAACCTTTTGCCACAAGCCTGCTTTTGTGTTTGTCAAGTGAGCCATCTACTTTATACTTGTTCTTGTAGATCCACTTGTAGCCAATTGGTTTGGTTCCTAATGGAGGATCAACCAGCTTCGAAGTGCCATTCTTTATCAGGGCATCATACTCCTTTTGCATCGCTTCTTTCCATTCATCATGAGAAGCAGCTTCTTTGAAGGAATTTGGTTTGAAATCTGTAGACAAATTCAATTCACAATCATAAGAAACATCCATATCAACAGGTGAATCAGAGTCATCTACATCACCTCCATTTTTCCGGTTTGAATTTCTAGTTCTTGTCTTTCCAACCTCATCAGGATGAACACTTTCAAGTGTCTTTGTTAGCCACTTTGGGGGACCTTTCTCAAATGGTCCAGGCTGCTCCATTGATTGAGTTGGGACTAAATCAAGATTGAGTCTCCCAATTCTATCAATCACATCACTTAAAGTATCATCCATTGTTGGAGTTTCATGAGGGGGAGAGAGTTCTTTAGAAGAAGATTCCACAACTTGATCTAGTATAGGAATCCCCCCTTCAAGATGTGAAATCTGATTATCAAATTCTTGAAATGATTTTGCATTTGCGAATCTATCCAAGCGATCAAGTTTCCACTGAACAACATTGTCACTTTTGGATGATTCAAGAAAGATTACATCTCTAGACACAACAAACTTTTTATTGACTTCATTATAGAGATGGTATGCTTTGGAGGTGTTTGAATACCCCAGGAAGATACACTTATGACTTCTTGCACCAAGTTTGTTTCTATGTATCTTTGGTATCAAGGCATAACAGGTGGAACCAAAGACCCTGAGATGCTTTACCGAAGGAATGTGCCCATACCACATTTCATAAGGAGTCTTGTTTCTGATAGCATTAGATGGACATCTGTTCTTTATATATACAACACATAGAACTGCATCAGCCCAAAACATCAATTTTACATTTTTGAAAAACATCATGGAGTGCACCATATTTAAGATTATCCTATTCATTCTTTCAGCTACACCATTTTGTTGGGGATTATAAGGCACAGTTGTTTGATGTTTGATCCCATGTTGGCAAAGATAGTTTTCAAATTCATTTGAAGTATATTCTTTTCCATTATCAGTGCGAATAGAGCCAATATGAGATTGTGCGTCATTTTCAATCCATGTATGAAAGTTCTTGAATGTTTGAAAAGCATCAGATTTGTTCTTCAATAAATAAACCCAACACATTCTGGTGTAGTCATCAATAAATTTCATCATATATTTATTTCCATTTGCAGAAGGAACAGGCATTAGACCACATAAAATCTGAATGAATGAGTTCAAGTTTTCTATGTGCTCTTGAATGTGAGTCATGAAAAAACTGTTTGCTATGCTTTCCTAGAATGCAAGCATCACATTGCTTAAGTTTCCTAGGAATTGTAGGCAAACCAGCAACACCATTTTTCTTCCACAAGCGAAGGTTTTCATAGTTCAAATGTCCAAATCTAGCATGCCATAATAAACTTGATGGAAGTGTACCTTCTTCATAATGAGAGTTGTATGAGAAATGTTGTGCACGAGCAGAGGTACCCTGTAGCTCGAGAAGCCTTTCTTCTTCTATTCCCCTCATGACAAGTGAGTGGTCAGATGCTTTTCTCACCTCAAGCTTGACATCAAACATATGAATGGAGTGATCTTGCTGGCGGATGTGGACCAAGGATAGCAAGTTTCTCTTCAGTTGTGGGAGATATAGAACATGATGCAAAAGAAAGTCTGGAAGACCAGGCAATTTGAGCCTGATTGTGCCAAGCCCTTATGGCTTGATTTTTGATTGGTCTGCAAAGTATACTGCTCCATCAACATTGTCAGTAAATTCTTCAAAAAAATCTTTTCTATGAGTCATGTGGCAAGTTGCTCCTGAATCAAGCAACCAATCATTTTTCCAAGAAGCAAGTGAAGCATTAAATACATCTTCATTTACTCCAATATTACATTGTGCCACAACATAATGAGTGGATTCAAGTGCTTTACTTTTGTCTGTGTCATTAGTTTTACCTTTATGTTGGTTTCTTTGCTGCTCAATTTTGTCCCAAGATAACTTGCATGTAGAGGCATCATGTGATCCATTTCTTTTGCAGCGTATCTAGTGCAAATCTGAATTTTCTCCTTGAGAGTGTCATCCCCCCTACCTATTAAATATCTTCCTCTTCCTCTTTGACCACCTCTTCCTCTGGAAGAATATTGGGCGAGATTCTTTTCTTTATAAGCAAGGCACAGAGCCTCTTCAGAAGATTCAGGGTTTGTCTTCTTTCCAAAAGCTTTCTCTCTTTCAACAATTTTTTTCACAACAGAGTCAAAGGTAATGTCTTTGAGATTTCCATTTGCTTGCAATCACTCAAGATAATTGGAGTAAATAGGATAAAGTGCCTTGAGAAAAGCGATAAGAGGAATATCCAATTCAACCTTAGTGGCTTTGATATCATGCATTATAGATTTTACTTTGGATGCAAGAGCAAGAGGATCATTATTTTGTAATTCAAGAGTGAAGAGTTTAATCATGAGTTGAACAAATTCAAGTGCAGAATGCGAGTCATAGAGTTCTTTCAGCTTTTGTAAGGCTTTGAAAGCAGTTGAAAATGGAAAAATATGGCGACTCACCTCTTCACTTACAGATGCTGCGATTAATGCATAGGCTTTGCTATTCTTATTTTCCCAAATGGTGAACTCTTTGTGTGAGGTAGGTTGTTCTAGCTCTTTGTCTCCGTCTCCAATACACACTCCTTTCCACAACTCATTGAAAATGAGAGTGTGTTTTATCATCCGGGACCACTCAAGATATTTCTCCTTGCCAGTGAGAACTATTCCCACAATGGATATGATTGCATGCATTGTAAAATCTGTGTACTGTAAAAAAATACTTCTCGCAATATACTGTAAAAAATTGTACTTCTGGTGGCAAACTCTGTTTAACTTTGAAAAAAAAATAATGAGGGATAATTAAAACAACAGTGTATTAAAACCAACAGCCTTAAATCCACCATATGAAGTTTCATCACCAAGGAAATATGCAATATGCTGGTTCATTTAGAATATACTGTGACTAGCAATCAGAGTTGCATAACCCACAAAAAAAATTAGTACATATTCAAAGTAGTAGTCCAATAAGTACATAGGAGGCAATTATATATCAAAAAATGGTGATCTTAAATGGTGCACATATTTCAGAGAACGGAAGCTTAGGCCCTTTCACCATGAATCCTTCTAGCCAATCCCATCCATATACATTTTCTCACCGCTTCGGACGTTTGCCAGGCCGCTGTGTATCATACACTAGAACGAGGTCTCGGTTCTGGTACCAAGGACTGCTCCATTGACAATGGTTACAACACCCAACAATTTGCTCAGCTCCTCATCATTGTGAATGACAAGCTGAATATGTCTTGGAACTATACGATTCTATGGATAGAATAGGCAGCGTGATATTACTACTATGGATAGAATAGGCAATGTGGTATTACACAATAGAGGTAGCGCACATGTACTAAAATGGTGATCAGTTACCAATCCTCTGTGGATAATTTCTATATTCATAAGTCTAGGCCTTCCTTCCTCCTACGTGGAGGCACTAGTAGCGCCAAGATTTTCGACCCCATCTCACTCCACAGCACCTCCAGGCAGCAGCTAGCTCCAATCGACTCCTTCAATGCAGTAACGCACTTCAACAATGAATGAGATTTCGTAGGGATTTGACAGAGATGTCAGCCTGCGAAAAAATGTAGAGCATAGGTAAAATAGGGAGTTACAAAGTAGAGGGAAGCCAAAAATGGCACTAGCTCTGATACCATGTCAGACCAGGCAGTAAATCCTCAAAATCAATTCGTTATATTCATTCAGGTTGGTAGTTCAGTTCAGATATGTTTTGAAGAGTCATTGATGTAATGGGTCTATGAGGGCTAAGAATGAAGAGTCTTAGCATAGGAGAGAGGCTCTATAACTGAGCGCACAAAGGCCTAGGGTAGAAGGCTGCAGCTGAGTGCGAGGACCCCTACAGCTATGTGCACAGGGTAGTTAGAGTCTGTAAGAGAGATCTGAACATCAATAAAGAGAAATATTCTAGAATTACCTGTGTATGAGCTATTTTACTTCTATTATGACTACATGTGTTATGTTAGGTTAAATACTGGGTTTATGATACAATGTTGTATTGATATGTGAATCTATGTGTTTTACTTTATTATATGAATGTAAGTAAGAATATCTATTTACGCGAAGATGTTCATAATGCATGTTGAAGTTATCCACTACTTAAGCTAATCGTGGTAAATATAGCTGTAAGAGTAATTACAGAGGTGCGTAAGTGTCTGGATCACCTATTTAGGGTCCGCGAAAGATAGTCATAGACCTTCGCAGAGGTCCAGAGGACAACTAAAGGAGGTATATCGATAAGCCCTAAAAGGCTTATTGATCTGCATGAAGGAAGGGTTAGGGTATAAAGCAACATCACTGCCATCTCAAGGTGTAGAAACTTGGTTCCTGCATCCCCACATACTGCTTCGGGTGAGACTTCAGTTCATGCTCCGTGGATTGATGCTGAAAGGGCCACTAGTGTAGGGGTTTGCTTGGCTAATTAATGTTGAACATGGGTCAAGGCCCATCAAGCCAACAAGGAGGATGTTCTGACTTTTTAACGTCAAAGAAAATCATACGATCATCATGAGAATCCACATCACCCAAAGTAGAGAGTAGACCTTTCCGTTGGGATGGGCACATCTGGAGGACTTCCAACCTTGACATGGAAGCAGGAGATTGTTCCAATTCATCTACTATGCTATAGGTATGGGCAGATTTATTATAAGAAAATTTTTTACGTAATGGAGCTTTGGGGATCTTGGGAATAACCTCTACATTAGGTGGAGTGACATGTAAGGTACCATTGGATGACAACAGAGGCTTAGTGGAAACTTGGGGTTGGGACTCAGTCGTTGAATTAGTGGGTGGCTTGTCATATTAGCACGATCAAGTCTAAAGGTTGAATTGCTCGGTATTGACCTCGTTAGAATTCATCATAAGAATATGATAATCATTGTGACCAGATGGTGGAGCTGTGGGATCTGCATGACGACGTGTAGGTTGAGCATTAAGATATCCTTGGTGAGGAAAAGGATTGGGAAGAATAACTAGTTGAGATGAAGCAGGAGGTGGAGGAGGAGATATGGATTATGATCCTCTAGAAGCAGTTGCTTGAGCTTCCCATACTTGACGCATCTGAGGTAAAAGGGGGCACTCATGAGTATAATAGCCATAAATGTCACAATAGGCACAAGGTTTGTTCGTACTAAGACCCTTGTCTTTCTTGGGTTGTTCGCCATGTTGTTGGGTTGGGGGATTAGGCTAGTTTCCTTGAGGTGCAATAGGTGGTGGACCCTGACTACCTTGATTACCTTGAGATGCCTAGTTCTGGTTACTTTTCCCCTTTTTCCTTTTTATGGGGCTAGCGGGATCGGCCACGCTCTCCTGAGCATAAACTTGACCTTGTGGAGGATATTGTTGTTGTGGGAGAGGTGGAGGAGGCATGGGGGGCGAGGGTGTTGAGGTCGACAGGGCTAGAGAGCTAGGCAGTGCATACATATAATAAGGAGATGGGGAATATTAGGATAAAAAATTGGTGAAACATCTGGCCCTGACATCTGTTGATGCGGATGGGGATATGTATATGATGTGTTGGGACCTAGATAAGATTTTCTATGTGGGAGATTGGGGCAGGGATAGATGTAAGAGGAATTGGTCCCTCCCTGGGGTTGACCATAACTCATCAGAGCTAGAACATATGGTTGAATTTGAGGTTTTGAAATGGTTCCAATGATACCATCAATGGCATGGGATGTTGTAACATCCCTAGTGAAAATTTCATGTAATAAAAGTTAATAAAGGAAAAATAAGACCATGGTTAAGGGACACTCATTCCAAGTTGAATGTTGGGCAAAGATATCTTAGTGGCCATCACTCAATGTGTGTTTTTGGCTAAGGAAATTGGCAAAGGCTAAGAAAAAGGCATTAAAAGGTATTTTTGGAACATTTATTTATGAAAATAATGGAAATTAGGAGAAAAGTAAGGTCAAAGGTCACATGTTGCATGTGAGGAGGAAACTGAAGGAAAATAATGAAAAATGAAGAAATTAAAGGCCTCATTGATAAAAAGGCTTATGAGGATCAGTTGTCATGTTTTTTGCTCAATCTTAGTCGGTGTAAGCTCTTTGTTAGTTCAAGTTTGGAGCTATCTCATTATTCTCTCTCTCTCTCTCACTCTTGGTCACTTAGAGTTTTCTTGGAGCACTCTAGCTTTGGATCAAGGAAGGAAAAGAAAGAAAAGGTAAAGGAAGGAAAGCGAGGATCAAGGAAGGAAACCAGGATCAGGCAGCTTTAGCAGGAATACTTGCAGGTAACCTTTTGCATGTGTGGTTTCCTAGGTGGTTTGGACACACATGGCTTTGCATGTTGGTTTATGGTTCTCTTGATGTTGGTGGCATGGTTTTGTCGTGTTATGACAATGGTTTTCATCCTAACCTTTCATTTTTCCAGATGCCATGGTATGTTGGGATGTTTATCTCAGTTTTGAGTTTTGGTTTTCCAGATGGATTTCGGAATCCGGGGTGGAGGTGGTCTCAAGTTTCATTCCCAAAGGCCTAGGAATCCCTTGACCAGTTTTGGCAGGATACACGATAAAGCCTGAGGGAGAAGTCTCAATTTAGGGCATAGTAATCTGGCCTTGGATTGTGATCGGAGCACTGGTTTTGGTGTGATCACGGTTTGGTGAGGGTGGAGGTGGTTTAACCTCCGGATTCCCTTGGTTGTTCTATGAGATCCCACATTCATTCTTGGAATATGCAATGGAGGTGATTGGCTAAAAGAGAGATTTGGTTCAGCCATGTCTACGGTCGGGTGGTATGTGGAAGTCCTGGACCTGGTCAGATTTACCTGTGACTAATAAAAGCTAAGTTCTCTTACTTTTGCATTGCTTTATATGTGGATTTAATGGCTACCATATCTATGATATTTATATGGTTTTATGCTAGTTATAAGCATGGTTAAATGACTAGTTCATGTCATGGTTATTTCATGTATTTGCTTGTAATTGTTAAATGGATGGATGCAAGACCTAATTGATGATATAAGAGTTCAATGGAGAAGGAGGTGATCCTTCTAGTTATGTTTCATAAGTTATTTCAGCCATTTTTTCTCTTTTTTGTATCCTAAGCCTGTGGGTTGCATTGATGCCAAGTGTTTAACGGAATGCCAGCCCCGGTTGGGGATGCTCAGGCCTAGTCCTGAGGTTTATTTTTTATTTGTTTTTATTGTCATCATGTATTTGATGTATTCTGAAGGTTATAACAAATTTTGGGCAAAGGTCGGTATTCTGAGCTAGAAAAGTGGCTCAAGTCTCGGAGACATTAGCACACATGCCTGTGAGAGTGACTTTTCCTTTTGGTTGTTGTCTTGCCTATAGCATGATAACGACCAAGGGATAATACACTTAAATCATCGGTGGGACTCAAGGACATGATGTTTGAGTGGCTGACATGTCTCTTGAGGGTGTTGTTCTTGATGTAGATGGGTTTGTTTGATATGTTTCTTTGGTTCCATTTCCTTAAGGTCACCAAGGAAGTTGAATCCCTTATAGCATCCTCTCTTGTCGCATGTTTACCCCGACTAGCCAATTGATTAGGTGGACCTAGGAGGAGGGGGTGTTGCAGATTGGTATCAGAGCCAAGTTTCACTCTCCTTGGGTGAATGTGTTGGTCATGAATGCATGTGTTTCTCTTACACTTGCATTCCATGTGCTTGTTGCATTGCGTCATGTTGATCATGATTGTAGTAAGGTTGTCATGAGGAACTTGGTGTGATTTTGTGGGATGCAACGTCAGAAGTATATGACTGGTTGCATATGGTTATATCTCACTTACGTGTTGATTATATGTCACTTGACTACATCCTTGTATGTCAGGTGCATTCTTGAATGTTTTGATTATATGTATCAGTATTGTAGGTTGATTACAAGAATTAATCGCTTATGCTCGCCTACATGCGTTCATACGTATGTGTAGCTGATTAGGCATTGATTATGCATGTTGATAGTTTCATGTGGATATGTGTGCAATGGAGTAATGGTTGTTGTCATGCATGAGGTCATAGCATGCATTGTGGATATGCCCTTGCATTGATGACTGGACCCTAACTAGAATGATATTTATGTGTTCATGCACTTATTCCATATATGTCTATATGATATTAGGATTATGTTATACATGTATTACATTGATTTGATGATCTTGCAGACAATGTATCCTCCTAGAATTATGCTATGGTAAATTGGTTAATTGTGATTTGGTTTAGCTGACATAGTATGCCTTGCAGGAAAGAGATCAGATGGCTAGCAAGGTGGTAGACTACATAGAATCTCCCTATACATCAGATGGGCAGCATGGTGTGGGGCACTCTTCTGACTTGGTAGACACATTGAGAAGCCTGAAGGAATAAATAAGGAGTTGCAAAGCAGACAATGAGAAAATCATGCAGGCACAAGAGAAACAAGCAGAGGTGAATGTGATACTATTTCAGAGTTTGTCATGTT
Source organism: Pinus taeda (assembly GCA_000404065.3). Classification (NCBI taxonomy): domain Eukaryota; kingdom Viridiplantae; phylum Streptophyta; class Pinopsida; order Pinales; family Pinaceae; genus Pinus; species Pinus taeda. Next base: position 61,142 of record APFE031208872.1, read on the forward strand.
TGCAACGACAGAGATCACTTCGGATAAGCCATGGACTTGAGGATAGAACTAATGGGGAATATGCAATAAGTATCCTAGTAGACAGAAGTCAGATAGATCTCACACGATCAAAGATGGCATGTTGTTGGACACTAAGGATAGGAGAGGTGATCGACGCGGGTACTATTCCAGTTCTGGCTCATACATGCATCATGATCATCATCGCTATCATCCTTATAGGAGAAGTGATATGGGATACTTTCTGGATGAGTTTAATAAGTTAAAGCCACCTACCTTTGATGAAGAGATGAAGACATCACAGGATGCAGAAGCAAGTTTTCTTGGTATGAAGAAATTCTTTCGTTGCACGATTATTCAGAAAATATGAAAGCAAATATAACCACTTTCAATCTCAAAGGTAAAGCAGATATTTGGTGGGAAGATGTGAAGTTGTAAAAGGTACCATTTCTATGGTCAGTGTTGGAAGATGGACAATTGAAGCTGTAAAAGATACACACTAGCCAGAATCTTGCAAATATGTTAACAAAAGTTGTAACCACGGAGAAACTGAGATTTTTCTCGGTTTCAATTGGTCTTCAAGTATGATGATGAAGATGAAAAACAACTAGGTCCAAAGTGGAGTCATTGTCCAACAAATGAAGCAACAGTGGAGTTGATATAATCAGTCTCAAAGTGGGAGATTGTTGGGTGTGGAGCCTGATTATCTTCTTTATTCAGAGGTATTGCCACATTGGACCCTGGTTCATAATGGGGCGGAAATTCCGCCCATTTTTTTGTCACTAGGGGAGGCGACGACAATTTTTATGAGCCTCCCCTTGGTGGGGTTGGGGGCACTGCCCCTAAAGCTAAAAAAATAGATGTAAAATTTCCATGTAAAATATTTTCATTTCACATTCAATCTGGGCCATTCATTAGGTGGATGATTTAACAGTAGAAGTTATGTTTAATTTAGGGTTTTTTTCCCTAGAAGGCAACCCCTCGTTATATATGAGGGAATTGTATTGTGGATGAAGATATGTGTATTCTGGGCGAGAAAGAGAGAGGACATTGTGTAAGAGCGAAGAGGAAATTACAGGGGATCGGCCATAGGTTGTATCTCTTCATTTTGTTGGATAATATAAAAGGAAGGACTGGTTGTTTCTCCATGGATGTAGTCCAAATTGGGTGAACCACGTTTATCTATGTCTCTCTCTTGTTTTATGCATTTTATGTGTTTGTGTTTTTGCAATATTTTATGTGTTTTATTGCTCTGTAATATATAATTTTATAACATGCCCCGCACACTCATCGATGGCTTGGTCTATAAATGGTGTGGGAAGTTTTCTTTTGGACAAGCTTTGTTCAGATCACAAAAGTCTATGTAGACATGAAGGGTGCCTTTTTCTTAAGAATGAGAACATGATTGGATACACATATGGTGTATTCAATGGGATAGATGAAACTAGCCTGCTTGAGCTTATCGATTTTAGCTTTGATAGCTTCACATTTGGAAGTATGGATAGGCCTTTGCTTTTGGCGAAAAGGGATGACATTAGGCCAAGTGTAAATGTGATGTTCAATAATGGAAGGATCAAGTCTTGGAATTTCATAATAAGACGAGGTGAGAACATCACGAAATTATTGAAATAACTTGATGTAAGCATTGATTTCTTTGGGGGTGCATTGTGCCCCCAAAATGATATTTTCTTCGATCCCTATTTTATTCGAAATGTTAATTTTGATGGTAGGGAAAAAGTTATCCATATTCCTTCTTCAAAAGCATCTGGTGTAGGAATCGTATTTTCAAACCAATCAAATTCACCATGAATGAATTATTTTGACTCCATATCATATTGATCATGGGTTTAATGCGGAAGGAAGTACGCATAATGGTGCATATCATCCCAAGGATACTCATGGGTGGTCATGGCTTCCATGATGTATTCATCAGAATGGAAGATGGGGGGATGGGAGGGAGATAGACTACATGCTGAAGAGGAACTAACTTAGGCATCTTCAGGAGAGACAAGGTTCACATACGCATCGTCGACGTTGGGAGACATATGACTAGTAGATGGGAAATCTACCGATGTTGAGACCAAAGTGTTCATCGAAGAAGGTTCAACAAAATATTAATAGGAGACATCTAGAGAGTTCTAATACATCGATCTCATGGATGACGATAGGTAGAGAATATGAGCGGTATTATCCATCATCATGACATCAGGGGTAGAGATCATAGTGGGTGGTTGATAGAACTCCTACTCTATTGTAGGAGTGGGACCAAAACCCGCAGGTAGAGAGAAGTGGATTCACTACGAGCGACCTCTAATTCGTGAAGCACATGAATTCTATCACAAAATTATTTGAGACGGGGACAACAATGAGAATAATGGCCATAATTATCACACAAAGCATAGGGGTGATTAATGTATAATGATCTATTCTTCTTAGATGACCTAGGTAAGGTGACCTGGACCTGAGGAATGTTAGAATCATGGAAGATATTAGAGAAACAATTCTTGATATGAGGGAGCTCAGGACAATTATTGGTGGCATGACAAACAACATCACAGAAAGCGCATGGAGGAATAGGCTTCGGTGGCTTAGGAGGATATGGAGTTGTTTTGGGTGCCTTTGCTTTGGTGCCTTTTTCTAGGATTTTCCCCCCTCACCAAATGCTTTCAAAACAAGAGTGGGTTATTGTTGAGTTTATTATTGAACTAAATCAAAGGAAGGGGTAGGAACAACACGAAGAACGATGGTCAAAGTATTGTAAGGTTTGAGTTGATCTGGGGGAGTGTTTGCAAAAGGATCAATGTACCAGACTAGGATACCCAAGGTAATGTTAGGTAAACTCAATGTAGTCATGACAGATGTAGAATAAACTCATGGGGGTGTAAATAAAAACAATATCTAACCATAATGGTAATGACCTAGGGGAACTGCTCTGAGATGGTTAAGACCTGGGGGAAAAATTCCATGCTGAAAGGGATTAGGAGAGATACTAGTAGAAGGAAATGGTACTTGAGGAGTAGTACCAAAAGGCTAGGTTGAGTTGGGAATAGCAGGCTCTAGAGGTGTTGGTTTTTGTGAAGGCATACCATATTGCTTGTGAGCAGTCTATGATGCTTGAAGCATTCAAAAAATGGATGAGCTAGGCTCAGAAGGAGTAGGTGGTGGACCGTAATAAGAAAAAGCAAGATGGAATATTCGTAGACTCTAGGAGAGAAATTGGTGAGGAATGAGACAATTTGATTGTCAGTCATTGATGAGATATTGGATTGATGTGAAGTCTGATATTTGGGATGATAGTACGTTAGCTGATCAATAGTGATGATCTTTCCATTATGAGGGAAGCACATCTTACGGTGAATGCAGATGCGAAAACTAACATAACATAGGTATAACTATGACCAAAAATGATTTTGTAATGTAATGGGGCATCAATGACCTCATTGTCAATAGAGACAGTATTGCCGACAACAATGATAGGATAGTTTTGATATAAGTCAAGGGGTTGTGAGGGATGATTGTCCCAAGCATGGAGAGTGATGGTGAACAGGGACAGGTCCAGGGAACCAATCCACTTCCAAACACTAGTAACCATCACAGAGGTGGAGGCACCTTCATCTATGATACACCATTGGACAATGACGTTTCTTATGGAGGCTGGGATTTGGAGTGCAATGGATGAAGGTAGAGGAGTGTTGGGAACAGGTCTCCTAGGGTCAATTTTGGAGTTAAAAGCCCGATTTTTGGGGCTAAAGGCCCAAGTTTTGTATAAAGAATGTAAATTCTTCGCATTTTGTGGTCGCGGAGTGTGAAGATGTAAAGAGTCATCAAGAGTTTCCACCCTTAGTTTATGTAACTTGTGTTAGATTTATGAGATCCACCCTTGGTTTGCGGACCATGGGAATGTATAAAAAGGGAAATCTTAGAAGAGTCTAAGGCAGTTTTGGTAGTTCAGTTCAGATATGTTTTGAAGAGTCATTGATGTAATGGTTCTGTGAGGGCTAAGAGTGAAGCGTCTTAACGTAGGAGAGAGGCTCTGTAACTAAGTGCGCAGAGGTCTGGGGTAGAAATCCATAGCTGAATGCGCGGACCCCTGCAGCTATGTGCATAGGGTAGTTAGAGTTTGTAAGAGCGATCTAAACAACAATAAAGAGAATTATTCTAGAATTACCTATGTATGACCTATTTTACTTTTGTTATAACTGCATGCAATTATGTTATTTTAATACTAGGTTTATGATTTAATGTTGTATTGACGCGTGAATCTATGTGTTTTACTTTATTATATGAACGCAATTAAGAATATCTGTTTATGTGAATATAATCATAATTCATATTGAAGTTATCCACTACTTAAGTTAATCGAGGTAAATACAGCAATAAGAGTAATTATAAAGGTGTGTAAGTGTCTGGATCACCTATTTAAGGTACATGAAAGATAGTCATAGACCTTCGCAGAGGTCTAGAGGACAACTAACGGAAGTATATTGATAAGCCATAAAAGGCTTATCGATCTGCGTGAAGGAAGGGTTAGGGTATAAAGAGACAACACTACCATCTCAGGGTGTGGAAACTTGGTTCCTGCATCCCCCTATACTACTTCGGGTGAGACTTCAATCCGCGCTCCACAAGTTGATGCCGAAAGGGCCAGTAGTGTAGGGATTTTCTTGGTTAATTAACGTTGAACTTGGGTCAAGGCCCATCAAGCCAACAAATGGTTCCATTGTTAGGACATGATCTGCATAAAAATATGTGTGATGCCGCATCATTGGAATCCAACTAAGAAGGAGATCAAAGACTGGTTGGGTAGAAATATCCACGAATTCACGGCATGAGAGAATAGGAAGCCGCGATTGACGAAAGAACAGTGGTTGGACAAATATCTGTACACAGAGATACAAGAAATCTTCATTTTTTCCTTCCCGATTGAATTATATGAGTGGATCGTGAAATTGGCAGATGACCAAAGAAGGTGGAGGCTTGACGGTCCAATAGTCTGGACCCTAGAATTAGTGTGGAGATTAGAAGCCTCTAAAGATAAGATTGCACACGTTGTTGATCATTGGCTCGATCATATTGTAGGAGGGTTCGTGACATAGTTCATGGTCAATACCTCGGTCAGCGACTGTGAAGCGGAGCGCCGCTTCTTCAAGGGGTCGTGAGGTAAGTATTTAAGGTCTTTAAATGATTGGATGAAGATGTTATTGTGTGAAAAGCAGATTATGAAACTACCTTGATGTTTGGGGCTATGGGAAGTGGAAAGACATTCAGGAACAAAGGGAAAACAGACTCTGAATATAACCCACTTATTGAACTTCCTCTGAGTGACAACGAGGAAGCAGCACAGGCTTCTCTGCAGAGCGTCGTTAAGTTGATAAAACAAGGGTTCCCTCGAATACCCCATTCACCCACACCGCCTCCATCTTCACCTCCACCGCATACACCTTCACCTACACCACCACCACCTCTGCCACCATTCAGTATGGCGAACCCAGTAAAGATACATGTGTTCAAGGGCTTGGGAAATAAGGATCCGGATGAGTTTTGGTTAGTAGTGAAGGTTGTATGGGAAGCTCAGGGTATCACAGATGATCATATTAAGAAAGAAAAATTGGTTAGTGATTTGCAGGAATGCGCACTAACGCGGTACATTAAGTACTACACTGATAACTCGACGTCTGCATTGGCAAATATTCAGACCACGCTGAATAAGGAATTCAGTAGGCCTAAGTCTGAAGCACAATCAATCGTTGGATTTGACGAAATAACGATGAGGCCTGGTGAGAGACCCTGGGAGCTAGATCAGAGATTGAAATGCAATATCTGTGAAGCTAACATGAATCTGACTAATGGGAAGCATCGTGAATGGTTTGTGGCTTCGCTCCTACCTCATCTAAGGGTTGTGCTATCACAACAAAAGATTGGGACCCAGGCGGAATCTCTGGAGATTCTGATGAGATTGCATGAGACATTGACGCAAGATCATAATTTGGGGGTTCAAGAGATTCATGCGCAGTTACAAAACCTTTTCCTAGAAATGCAGAGTCTGAAGAACGATAGAACAGTTTGGCCATAGGTGCGCGAAGAAGTTTGGTGCCTGAAATGCAAAATCCAGGGGCATGACAAAGATCATTGCCCAGTCTTCACGAATTATGTTGTAGCAAGAGGACCAATACCTCTGAGACCGGATGCTCAAGCGAGGCCAAGTGCAGAGCCCACACTATGGTGTGCTATCTGTCAAGTAGCTGGAAAACATATGATTTTTTATTGCCATTTGCTGCAGAAATTTGTACAGACATCGCAACAACTCTTCTGCAACTTCTGTAAATCAGTGGGTCATGATGAGTGCAATTATCATAGTTACGAGTTAATGATGGATATAACGCTCGCATATTGGGTGCACGGAGAAAGCCGGCCTCCAGACCAAGGTGTTGGGGGAGCGCAAGGCAAATATCAGGGGTGCGGACGAGGCCAGGGTGGAGGAGAACCTGGTAGAGATCAAGGACAGGTCATTTATTACAACTGTGGAGGACCAGGACACTACGTGCGAGACTGCCCAAATTTGATGCATATGTCATGCCGATATTGTACTTAGTTTGACCGCACAAATGAATATTGCGCGGTATTTCTAGCTAAGATACGTGAAAAGGGGGCACAACTGACCCAAAACCTGCAGATGATGAGGGCTAACCCTCGTGAAGAGGATCCCAAGGCAAAAATTGTGCTACGGAGTGGGATGACGAATCACAAAGATAAGGAGAAGTAGCCTAAAGAAAGTGAATGGGTCCACAAAGCTCCAGAAAAGGAGGTCGAATTTGATCTGAAGCACACACGGGAAACATTTATGGAAGTGAAGAAAAGCTTTGTTGAGGCCTTTACCTCAGGAAGTCAGGATAAGCCAACTGAAGAGATGGACCCTTCCATGCTTACTACTTTCTTGGATACCTGTATGAAGCTCTTGCATGAGAGCAAGGTTGTAAAAGGACTAAAGGAACTGATAAATAAGTGTATCGGGAAAGAAAATTCTCTTGATGGACCGCACATAGTTAGGAAGATTGGTAAGAATAGGCCAAGAACAGGGCGTGAGATGAGGCTTATTACGCAAATAGGAGAATATGAGATGCATCAAGTAATTCTAGATCTAGGGTCAGATGTGAATGTTCTGCCTAAATGGACATGGGAAAGGATGGGGAGACCTGCGCTGCAATGGTCTCCGATTCAGTTAAGGATGGAAAATCAGTATAAAATCATTCCCATGGGAAGATTACAGGAAGTGATAGTGGATATTGAGGGCGAAAGTGCATTGGCTAACTTCGAAGTGATAGAGATAATGGATGACGGCAATCCCTACCCTGCTCTCCTTGGGATCGATTGGGCCACTAACATGAATGGGGTAATCAATTTGAAGAGGTGGAAGATCATATTTGAGAAGAAATCGCTCCACGTAGTAGTGCCCCTGGACCCTGTAGAAGGACCATGCTATATTGAACTGATCCGCGATTATGAAAGTGACGATAACTTGGACCAGGTTTATAAGATAACAGCGTGAGATCAGGATAGGGTGAATCTGATAGTAGATGGACATATTGCATGGGACTGCGAAATCTCCCACACTTCAGATTTAGATGAGGAGTTGGAACACTAGCATAACCGACTACATGAAGTACGTAATATGATGACCACGTCCCTGCTTTGTGTATCATCGGTGGTAAGGAATCTGCCTTACTATGATGGTTTAACTGACATTGACAAATTTTTGGATACATTTAACAGGGAAGTGCCAGAGAAGCATCGCTACTAGGCCTTGGATTGGGTGCTGCGAGCTACGCCTCCGATATGGTGGGGTACGCATAAGGAAATTTTTGATGATTGGCACATATACAGAAAGAGGATGAGATTGTGGTTTGGTCACCCACAAGTGCATCTCACAGAGAAATATGATGGGAGGGATGACCCGCTCGATCACCTAGCCAAATGGACCAAGGTCTATGGAGTAGAGCCTGAGCCTGAATGGGTGCATCTGTTTGTCATACTTTGGATGTTATACCGATGAATTAGTACTTAGAGACGGAGCTCTGCCATGGCACTAAAGAATGGGACGTTTTGAATCAAGGGTTTTTGATGACATTTACTTTCGAGGATGGATTTAAATGTATTGATGAAGCATTGCAGGAAGTCAAGGCATCGATCTTTAGAATACCACAGGATCCCTTGGACATAATTCAATTAGATTGGACTACCTAGCTGCGCTACGTGCTGGAGTGTTATAATGTGACTGTTGAGGAAGGTGATGAAGACTTGAGGAACATTAATATCCCAGAGACTGAAGGTCACGTGAAGTTGAAGGACCGTAAATTGAGAATCCATATATCAACACACCGCTAAAAACAAGACAAGTGAACATTGGGACAGATGTGGAGCCAAAATTTTACAAAAATTGGGGACCACTGGGATGATGCAATAGTCAATAAGTTCTTTGAATTGATCCGCGAATATCAAGACTTGTTCCCTACGAAGTTTTCATATTTCAAAGGGATAATAGAGGACTTGGGAGTCATGAATATCACATTGAAACCAGACATGAAGCCGATTAATCAAAGCCCTTATCGCCTCAACCCCAAGTATAAAGAGAAGATCCCCTTAGAGTTGGATAAAATGCTTGTCGCAGAAATTATTGAACCGGTCGAAGAATTTGATTGGGTGAGCCCAATAGTGGTTCAGGAAAAGAATAAAAAGGATGAAGTAAGGATATGCGTAGACCTCAGGAAGTTGAATGACGTCTGCGTGTAGATCCCTTTCCAACTCCTTTCATCGATGAAGTGTTGGATAATGTTGGTGGCCAGGAAGCATATTCATTCACTGATGGGTTCTCGGGGTACCATTAGATCAAGATCATGCCTGAGGATAGAAGCAAGATGACCTTTATGACTGAATGGGGGTACTTTCAGTATACTGTGATGTCGTTTGGACTGAAGAATGCATCGACAATAGTTTCGCATGTAATCATTGCGGCATTCAAGGATTTCATTCATAAGTTTATGAAGGTATAATTTGATGATTGGACAGTGTTTGGGCTGGTAAAGCGCCATGTAGCTAGCTTATGATTGATGTTGAACACATGCCAGAGGTATCATATCGTGCTCAATTTGAAGAAATTATTATTTTGTGTTCCTTTTGGGATCCTGCTGAGACATCTGGTATGTAAACAATGCTTAATGGTAGATCCTGCTAAGATCACAGTCATCATCAATTTGGAGGCACCAAGAAGTGTGAAACAGTTGTGCACAACGCTGGGGCATACAGGATATTATTGGACATTCATCAAAAGCTATGCTTAGATTACCGCACCGATGGAGAAGGATGCTACATTATGTTGGAATGAAGAGTTTCAGCAAAGCTTAGATGTGTTGAAGGAAAAGATGGTAACCGCGTCGATCCTAGTCTTCCCAAATTGGAAGAAGGAATTCCATGTGCATGTGGACGTGTCATGTATTGCGCTAGGAGCAGTACTGATGCAGGTCGTTGAGGGAGAATTGGATCATCCTATAGCGTTCGCAAGTAGAAAGTTGTCTAAAGCTGAGAAGAATTATTCAACGACGAAGCGCGAAGGGTTTGGCTATGGTGTAAGCGCTCCAGAAGTTCAGGCATTATTTATTAGGCATACACTTTAAGATGTATACAAACCATTCTGCGTTGAAATACCTGGTCAACAAGCCTATGTTGGGGGGGGAATATGCAGGTGGTTGTTATTATTTCAGGAATATGATTTTGAAGTTATCGTGAAGCCAAGACAATTGAATGTCGGTCCAAATCATATGTCACGCATTGAAATAGGAGAGGAGCCTACTAAATTGGAGGAAGGATTGCCTGATGCGCAGCTCTTTGCGGTGCATGTCGCGGACAGTCACTTTGAAGATATTATACACTTCCTGAGGATGGGAATGGATCTAGAGGGGTATACTAACCAACAAAAGAAGGAATTGTTGGTGCACGCGACAAACTTTTCTATCATTGCAGGTCATTTATATAAAATGGGCTTGGATGAAATTCTATGATGTTATGTACCTGACTTTGAATGGAACAATATCCTTGTTGAAGCTCATTGAGGATCCGCGGGAGGAAATTATGCAGGAAAGGCTACAGCACAGGAAATTTTACATGTTGGGCTATGGTGGCTGATGCTTCATAAGGATTCTAAGGCTTACTGTAAGGCATGTGATTCATGTCAAAGGATGAGCAGTCCATCGCGAAGGGATGAGCTTCCTCTAAATCCGCAGATGTCATTACAACCATGCGAAAAGTGGGCGATTGAATGTGTACAACCAATTCAGCCTCTAGGAGAGAAGACGAGTGCGTGGTTGTAGTGCCCGCCCTAGTTTCCTAACTCTAATATGACATTATCTTGCATACTTTAGTCTATGAGTAACTCAGGCTGAGGATCCAGAAACGTGACTCTATTATCAACGAATGTGATGGTTATGTATGTTCTCTATTAATATTATGATTACGATATAATTAATGGTTATGTGTATTCTCTATTGATATCATGATGGTGATAGTATTAAAGGATAGACATGTTTCTATTGATGTTATAATGATGATAGCCTTGATCTATATGTATGGTTCCATTAAGGTTATGATGATGGAGGTATCCCCTATGTTAGCTACTTACATTAGTTCTGGTTCACAATGAACGGTGATGTGAATGACCAGGTGATGGTAATTAATGCTATTATGACAATGACTAACATTGAAAAACCTGGTTACTGATTATTATTGAGTATGGCAAGAAAACCACCAGAGGCACTCGCACATGACGAGTTGACGACACCTGGTTTGATGAAAATTTATATTATTTTATCTTTGAAATTCTAATTGATTTTGAAACCTGCTATATATGGTTATCTATATTCTGATGATATGTTAATGGTTGCAGGCACAGATGAGTTGCTTGGCCGAATGATTCACATATGGGTGATGGACAAGTGGATGGAACTACATGGGAGGGGTGGGACAGTGTCCCTGATCTCACCCACTAGCACTCCCGCCGTGACTTGGGCTGGAAGGGTTTAAACACCTTCGCCTTGAAGATCACGATGCCATGAGGGCAGGTCCCAAAGTTGGGTCGCTCATGAGGAGTTTACTGGGGGGCGTGCAACAAGGCGGATTCCTTGATCCCCGGCACCATTAGTCTCACTATAGCAGGCAACATAAGAGATGATAGTGGTC